>OZ026621.1:53043166-53310666 GCA_964020975.1 Hermodice carunculata
CTTAGATTGGGAATATTTCCACAATTGCAGGGGCTTTAGCGTCTCTTTGAAATGTTAAACTATTCTTCCATAAAATACGGTGTTGAACATGTGTCTACTGAAAGTATAATAATTTGGGTCTATATAAACCCTGCCACAATTGAGGCCTAATCCCCAAAGCAATTTAAATGTAGACGTAATCAGAAACGAACTGGCGCCAAGTTGTCGCATTTGAATCCCATTGGGTGCACGGAAAATGAAATTTTGGCCTATATCGGTTCTTTAAGTCCAAAATAATGTTCGTCATTCATATGGAACGTTAAAATGTTATTACTGTGTATATCTGGCCATTTTTGTTGGACATCTTGTGCAATATATTCTTTGCATTGGCACGTTCGGACTGTCAGCACTTTTCCTTGGTGCACTATTGCGCCCAAAGTTTGATAGTTCAGGCCTTTGCTGCTCACCAACTACTACGGTTTTTTATCTCGTTCAAACACACTTCTGTCTTTTTAGCTCACAACGCTGACGCAAGTGGCCCTTTTGTTAGTTTTTGACATAACATCATGTATGTACCATCGACACAAGCCTGTGCGCAAGCTTTCTTCACAATATAAAACTTAACTACAGTCAAACCTCATTATAACGACACTCAGATATCCGACATATTCAATATAATGACACAAATTTGCATAGGGAAAAAGTATACATGTATTTTCTTTGTTAGTTGATTCATTAATCTGACATTTTCAGTTATTTGACACATTTCTTAGGGAACAGATGGTGTCATTATAACGAGTTTTCACTGTACATAGGTTAAAGCAGAACGTATGACCAAATTTATGAAGATATCTAACAGTTATAATAAAGCGAGAGGTAGACGTGTTGCCAAATATTTATCCAACAGAACAACGGTGCACAATATGCTCTCTTGTATTATTTAGTTTTGAATATTTTAGTCGAAACTTTAAACCACCAAAATTGATTTTGTTTGCGGAGTAATATGTATGTATGTATGTACGTACGTACGTACGTATATATGTATGTATGTATGTATGTATGTATGTATGTATGTATGTATGTATGTATGTATGTATGTATGTATGTATGTATGTATGTATTTGCTCCCTAAGAAATGTGTCAGATAACTGAATCAAATAACAAAAAAAAAAACTTTTTCTCAGGTAAATTTGTGTCAGTATATTGAATATGTCGGATATCTGAGTGTCGTTATAATGAGGTTCCACTGTATCTGTATATATATATATATATATATATATATATATATATATATATATATATATATATAAATATATATATATCGACATTGAACGACACAGTGGACCTCAATACTTTTTAGAAAATGATTAAAAACTGGAAAGGTCCCACGTGTAAATGTTCCCATTGTAGATTCAAGTTACCTCATGTGCATATTATTATCGAATATATTTATTCATTTTCCTTTCGCTGGTTGATTATATGTTATTTATGTAGCAGTGTACTGGCTGGTATTAGTTTGCCTCTTTTGCCTTTTGATGGCATTTTGTGTTATGTCACAATTCTTTTGTCATTGTTAGACCCCAGTGGGCAGAACTGTTTAAATGAAGAACTTGAACTTGTGTAATGTTACCGAAGGACTTTTAGCTACTGATTTCTCATATGTATGTATGTATGTATGTATGTATGTATGTATGTATGTATGTATGTATGTATGTATGTATGTATGTATGTATATATATATATATATATATATATATATATATATATATATATATATATATATATATATATATGTATATGTATAAAGATATAATTGTAACTTTAAACAAACTTGAAAAAAGGGGGCAAATGTCCCATAGGCGTGATTGGTGCGCACAGTTTTAATAAATTACCTCGCTCACACCCGGAAAGAGCTGAACCATATATGTGGTGGACAGATTAAATAAGACTAAGAAACGTTTTACAAGCATGCAGACGATCATGGACAGACTAATGTGTGAAAAAAAAATTGATGATCAATATAAAACCAAAACCTATGCTGAGGCAACATCTCCAAAAACCGTAGACAAACCTCCTTTCCCTAAACAAAATTACCATGGTAGTCAACATTACACTAGTAGGACCTTAAAAACGTGACGCACACGTACATGCTTTATACCCATGCTGACCAGTGCGTGCGTGAGCTCCCAATAGTCGCTACAGCAGCACCTGCAGAAAGGGACCTCATGCCGCCCCCTCTTTCTCGGTATCATTAGATATATATAATTCCTATGCTCACGGAGTTGGTAGGTGTGGGTATGTCAATAAACTATCAAAATATCATGATTTTCTTGTATTGCAAGAACATTGGTTATTGGAAAAACAAAAACATTTAACCACCAATTATATTGATGTAATGAACGTATTAGGTATATCAGGAAGGGAGGGCAAAGAGATGATAAATAGGCGACAGAAGGGTGGCTGTGTGATGCTGTGGAAAAAGGGCATTAAGTATAAAGTGTCACTGATTACATATTAACGGAGGAGGCCTTGTGCTGTACTAGTTGAACACGACATGTATAAAGTGCTGTTTTTTAAAGTACATATGCCATGCGACAAAGTTTATAGGTGACCGTTTTCTTGAATATTTCGGGTTGTTTAATTAGATAAGCTTTAAATGTCAGGAATGCAATGTAGACAATGTAATAATTGACGGTGACTTCAGGACTGACCTGGCCGACTTGGACCACTGCACACTAACAGGCTGCTGTCCTTTGTCAAGGAAGAAATGATTGTCTGCGGTCTGAAACACAATGTGTTTAACGTGGATTGTCCATTCCTGAATAAAGCTAGTCATGATTCATCCACGATTGATCTTTTTCTAGTCCCAGAAAACTTTGCTGAATTCATTGTATCATATTTGTCAAACACGAGGGAGACAATTTGTCAGATCACTCCCCAGTCATTCTTTACGTAAAGATTCCTGTTACGTATATAGAAAATGAAAATGTGACACCGAGTTTCCCCAAAACATTGTGCCAAGAGGTACGCAGGACAAAGTGATCGCATTTTGAGACAAATTGAAATTCCGTGGCCAGCTATTTACTTTTAGGATTATTCGTGTAAAGCTTACAGGACTGCTACCCAGATTTTCCATGATGAGATCGTCTCTTCCTGTATTAAAGCAAATATATATAGTATTCCGTACAGTTCATCAAAAAGAAAGAAAGTTATTCCAGGTTGGAATGATCAACTGAAAGTTCTTAAGCAAGATGTGCTATTTTGGCACCATATTTGGAAGCCCAGTAATTCTCCCAGACTTGGCATTGCTGTCGACATTAAAAGGCACACACGTGCGAATTATCATTATGATCTTCGTTCCTTGAAGAGCTATAAAGATACAATTAGTGCTAACAAATTAGCCGAAAATAAGTGATTTCTGGGCAGTAGTTAAAAAGATAAGACATATTGGATGTTTTCAAGCTAACTTTGCGGACGGTTATTCGGATCCTCATGAAACAGGTGATATCTTTTCAGAAAAGTTTGACATATTCTTTCTCCTATGATGAAGTGCAAATGTAAATATTGAAGAATGGGTTTAATGATATGATTGTGGCAACTGAATACAAGGAAGGTTGTGTATCAGTTGCAAATTGCGGGAGGTATTTCAAAGCTAAAACATGCTGAATATGATGGCAATACTGCTCATATACTCAATCACCCTCCCTCGATTAATATATAGTTGTCATGTCTTTTTTCAAGTATGTTGAATCATGGAGTGGTCTGATATCATGTTACACCCAATATCGAAAGATAAGATGAATGCTAAATGCGATTCCGGAAATTATCGAGGCATAGCACTCAGTAGTGTTATGGAAAAATTATTTGACTGGGTTGTTATGATTAAAAATTCTTATCGCCTGGTTACTTCAAGCTTACAGTTTGGCTTTAAATGTAACAGTTCTACCGTTCAGCATCCTTTGGCTAAGTTGGACGTCGCATGATACCAATGCCAATCTGGCCTTTCTTGACGCCACGAATGCTTTTGATCATGTTGAATACGAAAATTGTTAAGGTTACTCTTAAGAAGACGACTATCCCCAGTTGTAATTGGCTTGTTAATCAATAAGTATACAAATCAGAAAGTGCGTGTTGTTTGAACTAACGTTATCACTGAACTATTTACTTGCAACAAGGGAGTAAAACAAGGTGGGGATCTTCCTCCAGTTTTGCTTGGCGTTGACATGGATGAATTGTTAATCAGGCTCAAATTTTCAGGTGTCGGGTCTCATATTGGAAATGTTTTTCTTGGTGCCTTATCTTGAGTTGAAAAAACATTTTCCAAATTCGTAGATACAAATGAGTCCTTATTACGCAAATATAGGCGGATTTGAGAAGTTATATAGATGAGGTTAGTAGTCTATCAAAATGTGAAAAGGACCCAAGTATCCATGCAGCTCAAAAGTTATTTGATATATGTTCTGATGTTGGGAAGGAATAAGACGTACAGTTTAATCCCAGCAAAGGTAAATGGATATCGTGCAGACCAAGTGATTCAGAAAATTTAATTCTTTGAACAGCAATCCCAGAAGCAAATTTTGATTTACTTATGGTAGAGTTTGGTTCTTTTTTCCCCCACGATTTAGATTATTCCGATGATATTGTATGTCATTTTATGGCTCTGAATTATGGAACTTCTCTGTAAGAGAATGGGAACGGTATTTGTTGCTTTGTGTAATGCTGTTTGCCGCATGTAAACACTCCCTAACCAATCGCTCTGTGTATTGTGGGCTTTTATATTAAATGATCTACCAATTGAGATGCACATGCACAAGCTGTTCATGAAATTTATACATGGAGTCACTAATAGAAGAAATTGCATGTTGAAAACGTATGGTAAATGAATCTTGTCAGGTAGTCAATCATTTGTTACATACGACACTGCTTTTTCGTGGAAGTCCTTTTTTGGAAGGAGACAGTGCATTAAGCAAAGTTGGTTAAATTCAGATGTCAGTATTTATCAGTTTCGGGATGTGGGTGGGCTAAGGGATCATTAAAAGGAAGAGACGTTTTCCATTACTTGCAACAACTTGAAGCCGGGTTTTATATTTTTGACAAGAAACACATTAAACTCCATATATTGAAACGGTATGGAAAGCAGATTGGGGTTTCAAAAATCTTGTTTTAGCATGGGACAAGTGAATCTTAAGGAGTATGCATGATATTTAAAGCAAGCCTAATTTGCATATTCATGACGTTCATACAAATATGAATGGTCAGAATATTATTGCTGATGTGACTCCGGCGTCTAAGAGGTTAACGTTATCTAATATATATGGTCCGAACTGACATAATCCAGTGTTTTTTTCTTAATGTTATATATTTACTTGAGAGTAACCCAAGTAATGATAGAATTCTAGATGGGGGTTTTAATTTAGTATACATATAAGTGAAGATAAAAGATGCGGTATAGCTCAAACGTATTTTAACGCACAAGCGTCTTTCCTATCCAGGAGGAAAGATACAGATTTGGCAAATGTTTGCTGATTATAAAATCAAATTCAGATTTTTTCTTTCTTTTTCTACATCTTTCATTGATTTTGGGTTTAGTTTTAGAAACCTTACGCCACAAATGGTTCATTCGTGCTCAAATTATATTTATTATATTATATGCTAACAAACTGTTGGATTGACAACTGGACATTTCCTTCAACTTATTTCATCGACAAAAAAGAAAACTAATATGGGACATGGAGCTGGTCTTACTGTGAACCCTCCAGTTATTTGTGATGTATCTATATGTCTACAGTTTCTTGTATTTCATATTTAGTTTTGTTTTTGAGACTAGATTTACGATGGGAGTTTAAGAACAATATACCAGATGCATGCCATATATTCTATATCTAGTCGCGTTATGATAATTATATATTTGTTATCATATATCACATTCACCTGAGGGGTATGACAATAAAGTTCTGTATGTTGATGTAGAATATGGGGATTACTAGTACATCATAATTTGTACACACACACACACATATGTATATATAGTGTATATATATATATATATATATATATATGTACGGGTATAATCATACCCGTATATCCATATATCTAAAGTTCTGTCTTTGCACATTGAATTGTGCACGGCTTGCAGGCTTGACTGTTAAAATGTCATTGTTTGATGCAAGCAATCAACCTCATCTTCAATAAAATGACCGTATACTTTTTGCACCTTCTTTCTATCTACTATTAGCCATAAGCTAAAACTATGAGCCTAGCTCATCAAAGAAAAGACTTAGACATTGGTCTGGACGAAATATGCAAGATGCATGGGATTCAGTTCAGTCAGGGGAAATGAGAGTACACATGGCAGCAGATGTCTTCAGTTTAGTCTGGGGAAATTAGAGTGCACATGGCAGCAACGGTTTTCAACGTCCCACGCAAGGCTACAGATGATCGAGTTAAAAGGAAAGTTCAAATTCAGTGCGCAGTGGGTGCGAAACAGCGTTATCGCTCATACAGTATATAGATTGTATGGCATCCTGTTTTTTCATCATTTTTTTGCTGGGGCGATGGCCCCTCAAAATTTGGACATAATGGTCCCAGTGAAAAGTGGTTTAGAGGTTTCAAAGTTAGACACCCGCAAATTACTCTTACATGACATGATCTTTTGGATCGTGGACGAGCCACTATGTCCAAACAATCAGTGATCAATGATTACTTCATTATACTGTAATTGAGAGTTTGCTGTCAAAAGGAGTCACACGGAATCTTACCTGCGATGAATCGACGGTTTTTTGAAGAGAAATGGTGGTTCCTGTAAGACTGAAACACGTTCATTGCCTCACCATAGGCACATGAAAACACATACCAGTTCCTGGACAAGCCGACATTTTAAGGGCAAATAAAAGTCAAGCATAACATAGGCCTACCCCAAACGGTAAGTGTTGAATAATGTAACGCTTTGCATGGCCTTTGAGAGAGAGAGAGAGAGAGAGAGAGAGAGAGAGAGAGAGAGAGAGAGAGAGAGAGAGAGAGAGAGAGAGAGAGAGAGGACGGGGGCTAGAGTTTGTTGCTGTTGGGGGGGGGGGGGGGACAGGGAAAAATCTGGCCCTGAAATTTTCAGAGAAAAAATATTCTGGCCATAAACGTTCAGGAAAAATTTCTTGGACTAACACAGAGAAAATTATCTGGCCATGCGCTTTGGCAAGCAAAAAAAAAAAAAAAAAAAAAAATGTTGCCAAACAGAGAACTCTAATCCCCCACCCCACTCGCAGTCAAATGGTCCCTCTTAAAAGAGTTCGGCGCATTTAGATTGTAGTTTTATATGAAGTGTTATAAGGTTATCTGTGTTTTGCTGTAAAAATAGCAAGAACCGTATAAAATTCATAATTTTTACAAATAAATCAGCCCAGCCATTGTTTAAAAAAAACAACAAGACACATTCTATTACCCGGATCGTTGTTCGCGAGTGTCAGTCAAACATCATAATTTTTACAATGGACAGAATAATAAAGTGATACCCTGATAGGATATTACATTAAAATATTGAAAAAGTAGTATTTTGGATACTCCGATTTGAAGATCTAACACACAGCCTGGAAAAAAGAGCGAAAGAAAGAAAAACAAAAACAAAACAGAGGGAGACAACAGTTTCACTTTCTTACAATAAAACATATTACATCCCTATTAAAAAGTATAATAGATACGGTAAGAAAAATACGCAATGGATTATTTGAAATAGAAAATCCAACTGGGACATGTGTGCCATAAGTTATTGGGACCCCACTTGTAGTGGTGGCGGCATAAGGACGTATATTTAAAATAGCAAGCTTTACAACAGGGCAAGCGGCAACTTAAGACTGACACGTCCTAAAATTGCCAGTCATGAAACGTGTACAAAGAACGCTCTTTTTTAAGATTCAGACGCACTGTTTAAGTCATGTAACCAGAATATACGTTTCTTGGCATTCATCTGCGTTCTGCGATATATCATATTTAGTCGCGAACTGGGTAGGATTGAATTACAGATCATGATTTGCAGAGACTTGCAACTGTAGGTCGGTATATCCTAGTCACTACAGGTCTTGGACCAGTAACCTAGGCCTAATGTATTTACGTGTTTAAATCATGACCTTTGCTGGCTGATTTCTCAATTTGAAACATAAAATCACAACTGCCTTTGCACGCTACTTCACGTTTCTACTGATAGTAACAATTTAAAACCAAGAAAATGGGTGTTCGTGTGATCAGATTTTTCTTTAAACGTGCATTTCTGTATCTTACCGCCATGATTGACTGTCTTACGCCAAATATGTTTCCAACATGACACAATATTATGAAATGATTTAAATATTTCAACTGTAACAATGTCTTTCTAAAACTCACAGTTAATAAATATTTTTATATCCAAGATTGTGATGGGTCTTAATTTGGGATGCTCTATTCCTGTGATAATAACATTCAATAGACACAGGAACAGCTTTCGGTACTCGATCAAAAGTTGTGGATCAGTTGACCTCACCTTGACAGGTAACTGGTCCAATGCCTACGATTTGAGAAGAGTGGTGCTACTTTTTAACTTGATTACCAAAATGCTGTCCTGGATGTTGACCCAGACGTCAGCATATAGGACATGTTAGCATATGGGACATGTTAGCATATAGGACATGTTAGCATATGGGACAGCATACTCTTTTATAAAAAGGTTGCACTACTTTGTCAAATTGTAGGAATCCTATTCTCCCCTTTCCAGTTTTCTTATTGCCAATGTAATACTTTCTCCGTATCATCGTAGGACCCGTCGGACGTTCCCTCAATCCCTCCTAACGTACATCCCGATCCCGTATCCCGATTCTGGGTGTACGACTTGATGATGAAATGTTGGAAATGAAAGCTCTGTCCTAAATGTCCAGTTTACCGTGTGTTTCCACAACCACATCACCTCGTTACATTCACAAAAATCAATTAAGCCTCTCCCTTCAGGAAACGGCTTGTTTGATGAAGCCTTTTTTTCTTTTTTCGTTTTCCTACTTATCCTATGGTTTCCGGACAAGATCTCTCAAACGCAAACCTCCACCTCAAGTAGTATAATGAATTCGTGTCTTTCATTTATAATAATCTAAGCCCTATTCTTAGATATGCAAAATGCAGGCTTGACAACGGGAACGAGGTTCTGCGGCTAGTGAAAGTGGCAGCGAGGTATTGTTTTTATTATTTTTAAAATCCCCACACGCGAGGAAAAGAAGGTACATCGAAACAATAACATACATCGAGATAGACTTGCAGCACACACAAAAATATGTAAAATCCCATTGCATGCCAAAATAAAGCATATAATCCAATCAAGAGATAAAATAAGTTCTGAGCCCCCGTTAAATGTAGGGGGGGGGGGGATTTCAAGTGCCCTCATGCTACTACGATGGATGATGACGTCCAAGTATATGCTGTCCTGGTGGTTGCTTGTAACTAAGACATGAGACCCTCAGATCACTGGATAGCGTCAATAAAGTATAGTGTGGTGCATTGGTATCACATTGATTCTGTGCATTTGCAAGGTCGGCACTCGCACACTCTCCGTATATTGATTAAACCACAGTACACAACAGGCAGCTGCGGTGGAAAAAATACCGAAATGACATCGTCTGATATCGCTCTTTTGGTATACACCATACAGGGTGAGTAATCTGGATTATATGACATGTTCTGTCCTGTATTAACATTCGGAGCTCCATATTTTGGATTCATTATGTTTGGTCAATACCAATCAGTTATTGTCAATGTTAGTTTGACCTGCATGTAAAAGTGATCTTTTTTTTATTTGTCAATTTTGTTACTGAACTGCTGTTTCAAAGATTCCAAACTCTCTGACTGCTCAGCTTTTTCAACTTTTATTCAATTGCATGTTTATAAGAGAACCCAGTAGAAAAAGCAAACATGCTAACTTTAAAGAATATTCCACTTAGGTCGTGCAGGATTGAAATCTAAAATCATTCATTCTTAGTTATGCCGTCACCTAATACACCTGACCAGCATAAAACGGACTCAATTAAACAATTAAATTCTTTAGGGTTACAGCTGGTCTCCTCCAGAGCTACTTGTTATTGCTCGAACAGCTTTTAAATTATCGGTGCTGAAATATGGTACAGTTCACCAACGCACATAAAAATACTACTTTGTCAGATTTTAAACGTAAGCTGCAATCATGTTCATGATGCACATGCTTACCCCCATTTTAAATATTGACCGATGAGAACATTTAACACTGCTTTTATTTTTTCTGTCGTTCATCCATGAATGAATGACTTTATTGACTGCACTGTTTCACACTATACACAATAATTTGTCAGTCAAAACCTTTTCAAAACACAACACAACACAACACAATGTAGTACAATACAGTTCAGAGCAAAGGAATACAAGTCAAGAAAAACACATTCAACACAAGGTCACAAATACACACCGGACGACATAACATTATGCACGTGACCAGACCCATATATATATATATATATATATATATATATATATATATATATATATATATATATATATATATATATATATATATATATATATATATATATATATATATATAAATGAAATTCTACCGTGAAGTTAAATTGTTGACTCTGATTGTACTGCTCTGAATCCGTAAAATTTGTTCTAATTCTTTTATCATGGTATTGCAAGGAACTCTGAATGCTTTGCAATCCAACATAAAATTCATTTCGTTTTCGGTAATATTGCATATATTGCAGGTCCTGTCATGTTCTGGGGTTTTGTGGGGGCGTTTCGTCTACCTGTCTAAATGTGCAAATTATGGGCACTAATGCGTAACTTGGTGACATTTTTACAAATGTTAAGATAACAACATCCAAATATAGTTCAAACTCTAGTTGTTTTTCGTGTTACACGAAGGTTCTAAGCTTGGATTCATAACTATCATGTTTTGGCATGCCATGTTCCGGTTGCATTTGACATTTATCAAGTAAGCTATTTTTGAGTAACTGAGAAGGAACAGTGCCCGATCTGTTTCCATGATTATGCCAAAGTTCTTGAAGAGCAGTCTCGAACAATAAAACTTTTACGTTCTTTATCCACACTGATTGATTTCTGTTTGACATTTCTACATGACCCAAACATGAGTTTGATAACTAGGAATTACTCTCTCTATTGACGATCCGAAACCAATTCTTACATGCCGAATTCAGTACTATAAGTTAGATAGGACGACGTCCAAGCTCACCAAGAATAGATATGTAATATGGTTTATGATTTGCTGTCTACTGTGTACAACACCATACAGAGACGTCAAATGTGTACAGATGTGCATTTCCGTGTTTAGTTACTGTATTATGTTTTATGGCCAGATTACTTACGTACTCATGTCATCCCAATGCATATCAATGTAACAATGAGCCTTTTGGGGGCATAACTGTATATATATATATATATATATATATATATATATATATATATATATATATATATATATATATATATATATATATATGAGTGTGTGTGTATTTGTTAGGAATGTTATATTTTTAAAATGGCAAGCTGCACGTTTAGTACAATGATTATTTTTCGGTGAGATATAAATTGTAAGCAGTAGTACACTTTAAAAGTGTTTCCGTTTCATGTCAATCCTCCTGTTCATTATGTTTAGCGGCAGTATGTCTTCCCCGTTGTTTTAAATATTTAGTATTTCAATGTCAGCTATGTCGTATTGAACGTTTAATGACAAATTTACGTTTATCAGTGACAAGGGACCTCCAAACTTTATGTTTGGCTGCGATGATAAGCTTAAAAGGTGAAAACAAACGGCGGCGTTTACGTGCGGCGGCTGTACAAGCTTGTACGTCCTACGCTGTATTGTGCATGGATGTTATTAAGAACCGATTAATAAATTCTACTTCAGGCATGGTGATCAGTCTCGCGACGGACAGCTCTCCAGTGGTAAATCTGGGAGGCAATGCCTCAGTGCGTGGATTCGTGACTTATACCCATGACAGCACCAAACCAGTCTATGCTTTTACTGGCATGCCATTTGCTGAAAAACCTGTAAGGTTTCTTCCTGCTGAGCCTCTGAAGCTGTGGGATGGAGAGAAAGACGCAACGAAAGCAGGTAGACATTGTGCATTGTAAACTTATTTATGGAAACCGTATCGGCCAATAGTGTACATGGTGTAACTAATCTGGAGGAGCCATCCACTGTGGATATATGGTGTAATCAAAATCCACATTGGGACTGGATGACGGGGGGGGGGGGGGCGCGTATTAATAGTCAGAGTAGCTTTGTATTGTTTTTTAACGAGCATCATGTATTTCCCAAAATTCAAATGAGAAAACCTGCATTTTGTTCTCAATGTGCACACAATGTTCACAAGTAACCACAATGAAACTTAATTTTATTATGCGAGTTCATTTTAAACTAAGTCTTAGAGACCGACAGCATGCAATTTACTTTCAGAAATGTAAAAGCGAATTAAAAATCTGCATCAATACAAATGGACACTTCAGCATACTTACCATAATAACACACAGAGACACACGCACAGACACAGAGATATACACACACATACATATACCCACGCACATACATACACACGCACACACACATTTTCATGGAATCCAGTTCTGTCAGTAGGTTTAAACTTCAATTTCGCTATATTAACGTGTAATTGTGTATATACTAGTTTACAAGTTCCTATAAACTATAAATATAAAAAGTCTCACCAATATAAGCAAAACTGTGTTATACAGTGTGAGCTGAAGTATTTGCTCTTTTTCCATTTTGCGTTCATAACATTCTTTACATCCAACTGGGTACTCTATACCATATACAAGGTAAAGGCAAGCAGAACGCATTACAAAAAAACCATGTCTGGCGTTTAGGGCAGTGAAATACGCTTGATGGTTTCCCGCTGAAGACCCATTTACAAATTCATTTGCCTGTTGTACCCCAGAACCTCGTAGATCTTTAATCGAACGTGATAATTGTTTTTTTTTTCATAGTTTTAGACAGGAACAGTGTGTGTATTGCCTGTGGAACATGAATAGATTGGATTGTAGTTTGTTTCTTTTTGTGAAAACCATGAGTCAGTGCATGTTTCCCACAAACACAATTACATGATTGAAGATTACAAGAGAGCAACAACCAAGCCTTATGGCCATTTATTGGTGGACCTTAGGCCTCAGATGTCGGAACATGACAGTTACGGACAAATATTCTCCCAGACAAAAGACACAAAAGAGACAATGAGAAGAAGGTCAAGCAGGCCAGGCCACACACACATGAACAGACCCAAACTTTTTTTAGTGGGGGCACAAGATACCAGGTTACCAACCATTGGAAACGGGACCTGTTTAAAGTATATCATTTGCTCCTTCCAGAATAGGCCAAAATGAAGAAGAAGTCGAAGAAGAACAAAAACTAGAAGAAGAAGAAAACAATACACAGATGGCATCATGTTATTATTGTCGTATTATATTTGCTGATATACACGAATTGCAACATCACTGGCTAGCTGATGTAGAGAGGTTCATGGAATCAAGAGATCTCAAGAGAAGAAAAATAAACATTAGATGAAAATAGACTGGCTGAAATGGAGTGATGAAATTGAGGATGGAAACAGTGAAGAGGACGCTTCTGATGGAGAAGACATTTGTGAGACACAGTGGTTTTAAAATTTACCCTTATGCCTCAAGTCTTTCGGATGTGTTAGTGTTCTTGTACCTTTGACCGAAGTTATGCCTGCCTCATCCTTCCACACTGGACAAGTTATTGTGTCCGCATCTACCAATGGATCATCCAAGTCCAGAACCTTTCTAAAGAGTAAAATTATTTATATGATGCTTTATTTTGTCTTTTGACCAAATATGGTTGCAGCTTTTATTAAAATTTTATTAGTGTCATAAAATATATAATATAAATGACAAAAACAGTTTTCTGTCTGTGCTAATTCATTTTCTTCATATACATACACAGGGAAGACCAGGTCACATAATTTCTATTCATGCATATGGTAACTAGCGCTGAGTTGTTGAACCTTGAATGTTCGAACATGTTAGGTAGAGTTATTAAGTATCTTCATATGGATCTCTATGATAATTGCATGCAAAGGTAATGTACGTTTTGGGTTGCAGTCTAAACGAACTTCTCAAAAAATGAACAATTTTCGAAATATACGCGAATAATTAATCATTGAAAAAATTGTGGATTGCAGGTAACCTTTGTGTGCAATCAACAGAGATAACGAAGGCCATAGATCCTACTTTGGATGAACCAAAGATATCAATGTCGGAAGATTGCCTGTTTCTTAATATCTGGACACCTAGCCTCAATACGGACTCAAAATTTGACGTCATGGTATGGATTCATGGTGGGGGGTTTATTTTGGGTAAGTGACTGGTTTGCGAAAAAAACTGAGTTCTCACAATTATGATCTCTGAAACTAGAGTATGGAAAAAGTATCTGTTTCCCAAAGACACATTAGAATAATAGTGTGCAAAACAGATCACTACACAACTTTATTAGGAAAATTGTGTATCAATTCTTCTGATTTGCTATAACTTGTTCTTACCAGATTTTGGAATTTATTTGAAAATATGAGGTTTAGTGGTTTTAAATACGTAATAGTATATTTTCAATCTTGAAATGCACACCAAAGAAAGGGCTTAAAATAGTTTAGATATATGGCACATGAATTCTTTACATTAGTCTGGGTTTGGCATATCAGACAGAATTTGCATTTATCTTGATGTTTTATTTGCACAACAGGAGAATCAAAAATACCATATGTAGAAGATTTGTAAGGCTTTATTGATGTCATCTAATTATGCGACAACCAATGCAGTACATAAAAATGTTTTATCTAACTATGTGACAATGTGTTATATGTAGCAGGCGTTAGTTAGACATTCTTATTATTAGATGACAACTGATTTCCTTTGCATTCAGTAGACTTTATCTTCACGAAGCTACATTTAAATTCTATTGCTTACCTTATAAAATATTAGTTCTCCTTGAATAGGTCCAGCGGGCAACATAGCAATGGGAAGCTGAAGTATCGTTATCTGAATCTGCTGCGCCATTTTACAACCCAGCTCACAGAATTAGTATACAGCAAACAGCGTATGCTTACACAATCTTAATACATGTATGTGCAAAGATATGTGAATAACAAGGACGTTGTATGTAAGGAAGACTCCCTTATCACATGCATTATATTCTTGTTCTGAAGGCTCTGGCTCTGGATATGAAGGTACTACTTTGGCAACATTCCACGATGTGGTATTCGTGTCCATTAATTACAGAGTTGACGGGCTAGGTATTGCACTTGTTTTGTCAGCCGTTTCCAAATTTGCTGATTGCATCCAATAATATTAAAAAGAAAGAGTTGAATATAATTTGTCTTCGAAAAGGCCAATTAAATGCATCATGCTTCTAGAGGAGATCAACATATAATGAGTTCGTTAGGGAAAGATTTGGATAATAATATCACCTTGTGCACAAGATATCCTATTGGTTAATGTGTATGATGAGAAGCTCTTGGTGTGTGTTGCCATCTTGTGGCCTACTCTTTACACAAACGTGTAGATCCGGCTGAGCAGCATAGCGATTCTCGATAAAGTGAGGCCTCAATCTCGTTCAAAGCTCTGCAGAGTCAGTTTGAATCATATTTTGACGTAATATTTCTTGAACATCATGCATGTTTATTTTTTTGAACTTATTATTTAAGAATGATAGCATACCAGTCAGAAAATTTAAAATAAAGAAGGGCTCAATTCCCTTTTCTTTTTAATTTAATTTTTAGTCTTTTGCTTTTGGTGCAGGTTTCCTAACTACAGGTGACAACAATGCTCCTGGCAACATTGGAATACTCGACCAAATTGAGGCTCTGCGCTGGGTCCAAAAGTATATTAACAGATTTGGGGGTGACCCGGAAAAGGTTACTATCTTTGGTGAAAGTGCAGGTATGATTTTCTTATAAAATGCATTTTATTTTCCGTTTCCTTTTGAGCTAATGTGCTTTTATGTAGCCTAATCTAGTTTTGAAAAAGTATACATTGATGAATGCTGTACATCTTTCACTACAAAATGACCTATTGCACTTAGCCGGAATATTGAGACTGTGGGGTCAAGCTTCAGCTGATCAGAAGTAGACAGGAAGAGCATTGATAGACATGAAAAATACCTGTGCCAACATTTCGTATCCTCAATTCAAGCAAAATAAATGCTTATAAACTCGGCTATATTGCTGTGAAAAAGCCTTGGTCTTGGATTGTGCACACTGGTGGACCTGTTGCTGTGCCATCACATTTTTATCAGGGGTTGGAATGTCAAAGTACACACCAAGTATCAGATATTTTAAATTTGTAATCTTGCTGGTTTCCAAGTTATAACGAGGGAGCCGAGACACATGTGGGCATAAACGTTTCATCTGCAACGATTTTTTTCTTTGCTTTGCTTATGGCTTTGACGTGAAGTATAGTATGTGCCTGTAGCCTGTTGTTACCAATTTGCTGTTTCTTCATATCCCTCATGTCTGTTTAAAGGCCTCCTATTACTACTATCATATGAACAACTGGTTTGAAGAGTTCACTAAGCTTTATTCAATATTTCCATTATTGAAACATCATGTGATTAATCGGATGATAGGTTATGTGCTGAATCTTTGTTCACCTCAAAATCTGTTAATTACAGTGTTCCTAAAAAGCTACAAAGCAAAGTAGGTGCTGTTATCATTTTCAAGTTAACTAATATAAACATGAGGCCCCCTTGCAGTCATATCTAAGCACCTATTATCACCTTTCAGAGCCTGGCATGCAGTGGGCTAGTCAACGACAGTGAAAATGATTACACACGTAACACCTGTTTGCTCGAAGCACACGTATTGGGATGCTTTTGCACTAAACTATTGAGATATCATTGTTTCTTACTTTTTAGGGGATCTTCTTAATCGAATATATGCTCAGTCACATATCAATATTTGTAGTTCTGTATGCAATCTTTGCTATAAACTATAAGAATTTTTCCTGTGCATTCATGTTTGATAGGTGGGATTTCTGTGAGCTTACACTTGGTATCGCCATTGAGTCAAAACTTGTTCAAGCGGGCAATTTGCCAGAGTGGAGTGTCACTGTTGGTAGCTTCTCATCCTGCTGAGACATCCCTGACCGGCTTATCTAAAACAAAACAAGTAGCAAAGAAGGAAGGCAAGTTAACCAATTAAGTTTCCCATGGAAAAGAAAAATAGCTCCTTTCCTTCATCTTTGGTTTAGGAATCGTCAACAATTAACTGCAGCTTCAATTCTTATAACTATGACAGACACTTAATTTTATTGTTTGGTACATAAAAAATGCTGTCTGAATAGACAGAAGCTACTATTATCTGTCTCTGAAACTGATGAGAATTTTCAAAAATTTACTTCGAAATAAAAAAAAATCTGAAATATGAATTTTCACATTTTAGCTGCTATCCATAGGAATGCCAAATATAACTGTCTCGTAACTGTATTGACATATTTTAAGGATTCATTAGAAAATTTTGCTCTGTTGTTTAGGATGTCCCACGGAAGACAACAAAAGTATGGTAGAATGTCTGCGTGACAAGCCGGCTGAGTCATTTACCAACATGGAGGGTATTGACAAAATTATGATAGATGGACATCTGCTGCCAGATTCTCCATACAACCTTTACTCTATGGGACAAATGAATGCCAAGGATCACATGCTTGGTTTCAACACATTTGAAGGCCATTCTCTACTCAAAGGCCTTCCCTTGATGTCTGGCATTACGAGCTTTAACATTGACTTTTCGAACCTGATGCGAGAAGATGTAAAAAATATTTTCAAAGTTGCGACATTTGCGGATTATGCAGGTGACTCGAAGATTCTCGATGTGTTGATGGAGAAGTACGTTGGGCAGAAGAAGGAACATGAGGAGCTGTACAGAGTTTTGGTGGATTTCTATGGAGACTACCTGATGAATCACAGAATACTGGATGTTGCCAGGAAACATTCGGGTAAGAGGGCCTGATTAGGAGGGCGTAACAGTATGGGGTATAAACAGTTATAGCATTTGTTCCTATGGCTCTTGTACCCATGGCTGTAGTCACAAGACATTTAGTTTTGTTAAAAACGAATTTTTTTCTATTTACCCGTTGTTGTGTTTGACATATTCCCAGAGACAATAAAAACACCCATTTAACACAGTCCGAATGGAATGCAGCTTAGTACGTTCAAATATAGTTGCAGCTTCTCAAAATATGTTTGTTCAGTAAAATTGTATTGTAACACTAGTGCATGCCGACGGGAAAACCTTCATAAATACAACCCTGAGACAGAATAATATTACTATTGGCAATGCTGGGCATTGAGATTCGTGTTAAGGAGGTTAAACAACTAAAATGCAACATGCGAGTACCAGTTTGAATTAGAATGAAACTAATAAACTAAAAAACAGTGTCGAACAAGGTTTTGTCCTGTAAGTGGATCCTTCAAAGAAAAGCTTCATACTTTGTCTTCATACATTTACGTTTAATATTTCAACATTTACTGTTGCATTATTGGAGAAAGAATTTATAGATATAGGTAGTACAAGCCTTTCAGGGTTCCAATGTATGTGAAGTTTTTGGAAGTGCCAAATATCCAGAATTCTTCATAATGTTGTTGGTCTGTTTTTTTAAGGTTGTTGTGCCCCACATATAATGTGGCCTTTCCTTTTCCCAGTCATAATTTTTTGCATTTCAGTAAAAAAGACTACATTTGTTTATTACTTCAATCACCCCCTTGGATCAATGTCTTCAAACCGACCGGAGTGGGTAACAGCAGACCACTTCGACGACGTTATCCCAGTTCTAGGTTATCCATTTTTTGATCCCACGGCAAATGTGCCATTTTTTACAAATAGCAACCACACAGATGATGACCGTGAAATCAGTAAACTGATGATGTCTTACTGGACCAACTTTGCAAAAACGGGGTAAGCTTGGCTTTCAATTCTAAGTACCCAAAATCTATTACCCGCATCTATGTTTTTTTTTATTTCGGTGTGTAAGCATATATCAACTGTGCTGCTTTTGTTATTGATATGTCCATAAAGCTAGACACTTTGAGTGTTTGGTAAAACACAGTTATGTACATAGATGATGACATGACATGCGATTTCTCAAGCCAGCTGCGATTCCTGAAGCGACATGTGCTTTGACACTAAAATGAACGGGGCATAAAATATTTTCTGTAGTGAACCAGTTGCAACATTAACTCATAAGTCATTAATTTACACCAATGTATTTTTTTAAGCTTACATGCATGGAATTTCGTAGATACAAGATAATTTACATATTTCGCAAAGTAATATAACATCTATACTGGCTTACTATTTCTTTATTTGTCTTTGAAATATTAACAAATTAACCTACATATATAACTTTGTAATCAGCCAATACATTTTGGGTCACGAGTATTAGAAATGAAGCTTACAGCATGATCAATACTCCCATTGTGAGCAGGATCAAGCGAGACAAGCTGGGAGTACAAAATGTGTCAGTTTAACTTCAGTAACAACCCTTACAACTCGTCAAATAACAAGCGATAATAACATGTTTTCCTGTTTTTAACCTGTTAGTCACATGGAAAGTCCCACGGCATAAATGTTTGATTCATGACGTTTTTGCTGACTTTCCAGGAACCCAAATGGAGAGGGATTGCCGCACTGGCCACAGTATGATTGCAAGACAAAAAGGTATATGGAATTAAGCAGCAACCCTCACGAAGCAGCCGATTACAAGCCTGAATGGATGAATTTCTGGTTCGATGTGATCCCGAAATTGGACAGAACAAAGTCTTATAAAGGTTTTCCATGGAAATGTCCTGCAGATAAAAAAGAGGAATTATAGACTGACGTATCTACAGCCATTAATTATAAAAAGGTGACTTCTAGCCTAAGATGGCAACATGCAATAGATAAAATTATTCTGTTCTGGCAGGATAAAATCTGTTTCTGTATCAATAAAATGCATTATGTTGATAAATTAATCTGTTACCAAACCTTAAGTATAACTGTTTGCCGTGTCTTGCTGCCCATTTTATTTGACTTGCGCATCTAAAAACGATTTATGCACTTCAAAATCAAAATTACATGTTCTTATGATCATTGTAAAACTTGCCCTTTAAAGTATTACTTTTGAGTTTTCAATGTGTAAAAATGTTGCATGTACATGTCAACATTTTTCATGCTATCTATTTAAAGGAACTTAACAGTTCACTGGTTTTCTAGCGTGATCGATCACATATCTATTTTTGTCTTCATAAAAACTTTGCTGCAACAAACGAAATAAAAGTTAATTTAACGTGTATTTTAAATTGCCCTCTCGACTCCTTCCCTTCGAGAACACGTGGGAGAGATTAAGGATTTGCTTATAATCTAGTCACAATTGAAATCTTAAGATGTATATTGTTACTCACACTGACAGGAAGCCACAATTGGCCCAAATTGTACACAGAGTGTAATTATAAACATACTAAAAAATCAATCTAACAAAAAACAAAAACATGAGAGGAGCCATACCAATAGAGGCTGACCTAATCATGAGGCAAATAACTCACTCCACACAGAATCCATACCAGTGTACATTATTGTATTCCAAACGCACTGGAAAGTGTGATCAGACTATGACATACGGTATTCTTTATTTCACTTAGAACTAAGGTAAAAAAGGGGAAGGGATTACACAGTGGGGCTATCCTCCACAATAGTGTATCATCAAGTGTAGTTTGAAGTAAAAAATTCAAGTGCCATATGTTCAGTTATAATTTATCTTTAAACCTATTTATGAGCCTTTGGCGTATGTCTAGGCTTTCAACATTGACAAACCGTATATGTATGTATGTATGTATGTATGTGTATGTATATATATATATATATATATATATATATATATATATATATATATATATATATATATATATATATATATATATATATATCAATGTCACTAATTTTCTAGTAGTACAGACCGGCAGTGATGTGTGCATGCTTCAAATGACTTTACGACTGAAGATATATTGTCTCTGTTTTGTTACCTACCATAATAGGTTACCATAAGTTGCTTTATTCCCAGCACACATAAATGCTCATATATTGCCACTTTGTTGTTAATTGACATCGATTAGGTAAAAATGCTACGACACTGAAAGGCCACAGACTTCACACAAAAAAGACCCAAGATTGACCAGTACAGATTCCCCACCAGCGAAATTAGCATGACGAGCTCTGTCATTTTTTTTATCAATTTCCAAAATCCATGGACAATAAGGGAGACATTGTCGCTCATATTTATCAAGAGTGTTTGTGAACCAGGTCAGTAAAAATACTCATAATCCACATTCAGTCGAGATGCTGACCTGGGTTGAATGAGATGCGAGAATAGGGGTCAAATCAGCAGCCTCGTTCTCGGTTCCGTTGCTGGGCAGTGCTTATGTAAACAAAGACTCATGGGCACATCTCAGTCCCTGCTATTTGGGAGTGTTGAGTTGTTCGCGGATCACATGAAAGGGATGTGATAAGTCATTTACCACTTACAGTAAAACCTTCCCATACTGAACACACTTGGGACCTGAAAAAATTTTCAGTAAGGGGAGGTGTTCAGTATAGGGAAGTTTGTTAACATTGGAAGTATACACTTGGGACCAAGAAATGGTGTTCAGTAGGGAGAGGTGTTCGGTATATGGACGAGTTCGGTTAGAGAGGTTTTATTGTATATAACAGTCGGTACATTTATTGGGGTTACGATTAATGGTCATTTTACCAGCATCCTGTCACCCGATACCCCACTGAAGACACAAGAGATGCCTGTTTGGAACACCCACCAACCAGATACTGCTCTGGCATTTTAATTTAAAACAGATCCATGACCCTTTAACTCTGTAACTTGACCAACAAGTGTTCATGCTTTTCAAGAAGGTATAAATTTGGGCTGGATTGGGTTAAATTTTCAAGAGACAAGTAGTCCAATTTGAATAACAGAACAGTCCATTTTATCAGAAGTAATAGGGGTCTAGAACTGCTGATAAAATAAAACCTTTTCTGTAATAACATAGATTAGGCTAAGTTTCATACTTACTGATATTTTAAGTTGTGAAAAAAAATGTATTTGAGCATTCTAGAGCAAATTGTACAGATTTGATCAAAATTCAAAGGGCCCTACCCCCTAAATATGTCATTTTGGGGTTCCTTCCTTTTTGGCTGAAAGGTGGACACAGGGTTGTCACTATCCCACCATACCTATTGAATTATGGATCTGTTTGCTTTGGTAGTGCATTCTTGGTGCAAATTGCCGGGAATAGATCCCGTGTTACAAAAGTGGAGCTTTGTAGAAAAACTGTTTTTTTTTTTTTTTGCAAAATTGCGGATTTTAGAGGTTGAAATTCAAATCAGGTCACAAGACTATTTCTTTCTAATTTGGACCTACATCTTACTGCTTGCATCAGGAAAGTATTTTTGCAGTAGATGGCAAAATATTTTGTCATCACATTGCTTGATCATGTTTTTTTTTCGTTTTTTATTTCATTTTTTTGGCGGGGGGGGGGGTTATTTGTTGTTGTAGTTGTTGTTTTTTTGTTTGAAAATCTGTATTTACCCAAATCAGTTCTTTTCAATTTTTGACTTGATCGGAAAGTCACATTTTTTTTTGGCAAACCTTCAAAGAGGGGACTGCCGTTTAAAAAGTTTTACTAGACATTTAGCTAGTGTGGTTAGCATGTCAACTGATACTATCCATTTATCACAGTTTGAGAGGGCCCGCAAGAATATGTCTTTTATGAACCTGTAGTTTTTATCAAGAATTGCTCCTTTTGTTGTAAAAAGGCACAAAGAAGGTACAAGAATTTTGGTTTAGTTACAGTGGTTAGATAGAAGCATATTCTGGTATTAACAAGTTTTGGATTTATGTAATTTGCAGACCTTATTGGAACAGTTGATTGGCACAAATAGCTGGTAAAAATAACCATGTACCGTATATTACACATATATTTCATGACAGTTATAATTTTATGCTGTCAATGTGACATCTTATCGTCTTCATGTATTCAACGAATTATGTATTGCTTGGTGTATATACAAGTCTTGCAATCGTGTGTGGGGATGTTCATGTTGATAAGATTGTTTAGATTTGGACGGTTTTCGACTAGCAATGAATTACGAATTATGATGTGGACATGTAATGGTTGAATATCCCTGAGATACATAAATATAAATTATACAAAATGCTCACAATAACAGTTTCACCTTAGAGATTATCCAAGGGATGGTAACTTGGTGACATGTTGATGATATGGCAAGATCTATGTTTATATTGCTTCAGGCAATAATGATGATGATGATGGTGAATATACCTGCTAAACCTTTAATTAATTAATTTACTTTTTAAAAGCAACCCTATTTTTTTTACATAGATTGTGAGACAGACATGGACTATGTAGCTCCTGCATGATACAAACGTAATGGTCCCAACCCATTTAGCGCAGGTATCCACAAAAACTTCCTTTATAAATTAAATAAGTAAAAAGCAGCAAATCGGGAAAATAAAGCAAACATTATTACTTTGTAAAGCAAAATTGCCAATTATAAAGCACATTTATATTTTCCTTTGGCTTCCTTTGGGTTGGTTGGTCAAGTAGAAAAAAAGTAATATTATACGGGTATCAAAATCAGATCATTCTGCTAAAACTTAAGAATTGCAACTGAACCGCGACCCAAGAGGTGCAGGATTCTAGAAATTTAATTGCGCGCTCCTAAGTAAAAAACATTATGTTAAACTAATGAAAGAAACAATCAAACAAACAACAGAGATCTACCATGAGGAAGATGCTGTACTAAAATGGGAAATGATAAAAACTGAAGTTCGCAGTGAAACATGAAGTACTCAAGCAAACGGAAAAAAGACAGATTACAAAGAAATACAAATTTAGAAAACAATTTAAACAAGTGAAGGAAATTTTCTTGAAAAAAAAGATGAAATGATTGAAAAAGAAATTAAAGAAACAAAAGTGAATTTACAGACAGGAAGGGAACAAGATACTGAAAGTGCCTTTAGAAGAGGCAAGATCAGATGGTACGATGAAGGAGAAAAACCTTCAAAACACTTTTCCAATCTTAAAAAAAAACAACTCTAGAGTAATTAAAAAAACTATGAACCCATTTCTGACCCTAAACAGATGCAACAAGAACTAAATCGATTCTACAGTGACCTGCATGCGTCGGTGTTGCCTGTCTCAAATGGAGAAGACCCAGGTGTCTCCAATAAAGTTTTTTTTCTTGCAAGATAAAAGTATTTGTAACTTTCAAATGATCATAAGGTAAGTTGTGAATTGCTTGCAACCCTTAAAAGATAAAAGTTTCCTGGATCCGATGGTTTCCCAGCAGACTTTTATATTTTTTTTCGGAATGATTGTAAATTCTATTTGAAAGCTTCACTGATTTCAGCTTATCTAAGAGGGCTCTTGTCAACTACACAGAGGCACTGTATAACTACACTTCTCCCTCAGAAAGAAAAAGAAATATAAGAACTTAAAAACAGGAGCCCAATCTCCTTTTTAAATCAAGATAATACATTAGCAGCTAAATGTATAGCTATGAGGATGAAAAAAGTTTAAAAACACATATCCATGAAGATCAAACAGGGTTTTTAAAACACCGATAAATAGGTGAATTAGAAACATGGACTTACTGGAGCATACCAATGAAGAAAGGAAACCAGGTCTACTAGTTCAAATAGATTTTGAATAATCTTTGGACAACTTAAAGTGGAACGTCTTAGAAAAATGTTTAAAACTATTTTAACTTTGATCCTTCATTTCAAAAATGGATCAAATTATTGTAAATTATTAAAAAAAATATATAAAATCAAAATAGATATGAAAAATGATTTCTGGTGTGAAGTTCTGATAGGTTGGAGCATGTTTAATTCTTAAGAACCAGAAAATATTATTGAAATAAAAAAAAAAAACAAACTCTCTGGTTCAATTCATTTAAAAAAGTAAACAGGAAACTTTTTTATAGACAGTGGTTTGAGAAGGGTATCCGTTACGTAAAAGACCTTTTAAACAGAAATGTTCTTGTCATATACAGAATTTATTCAGAAATTTGACCTACGTAAAATTTGTTACTTACTTGGGAGTAATCACTGCTTTTTGATATGAATGGGAACCTGTTATCCAGGCTTCCAATAAAAACGTTTTTAAAGAAAAGGACAAGAAAATACACATTATCATGAATATTGTGAGACTACCAAGACTTGCGTATCCGTTTTTGCGTTTTTTAAATATTGGTGACTTTTCTTAACTGGTAGAAAATGGGAAAAGGAACCAGATCGCGACTTAACTTTAAATGATCTTAAAACCAGCTTTAAAATAATTTACCCTGTATCCACAGAGATAGGATCTTTTAAAAAAAATGCACAGAATAATATATATTAAAGATAAGACTCTACAGGTGGAATCTTATGGATACTGATTTATGTAGTTTCTGTAATGAAAGTGTAGAATCTCTTCGCCACTTATTCGGGAGTGTGCCCTTACTAAACTCTTCTGGCAAAAGTTTTTAGACTCTGTACTATCTACAATATTGTCATAGAGAGATTTACTATGATGCCGGTGTTACAGGGTACAAAAGAAGTAAAACCAGGACAAAACTTGATTTTTATCTTTAGCAAAAATTCATTAATGCTTGCAAGTTTTGGAATTGCATTCCAAACATACATGGTTTCACAAATGTATTAAAAAGAATGACGACAATTGAAGAATCTATAGCAAACAGAAAGCAAAAGCTTAAACGTCATGAAGATAAATGGAAATATGTTATGGTTGGTGAATACTGACGTTTTTTAAAATTTTTAACAGGTATTAAATTTTGTATGTTAGGCGTGAGGAAAAATGGAAAACCTTCAGGTTGGCAAAAACTGATGTTTTTGTTGAAAGGCATCTTATTTTGTACATGTAAAACGGGCTGAAGGTTGACAACTTATATGCTACATGCATTTAAGTTACACCAAATGTTTGACACACACACACACACACACACACACACACACACACACACACACATACATATATATATATATATATATATATATATATATATATCTATATATATATATCTATATATATATATATATATATATATATATATATCTATATATATATATATATATATATATATATATATATATATATATATATATATATATATATATATATATAAAAGCCTGACCGAATCCGAAAAACCGAACCCGAGGTTAATGGGTTTCAGGATTGAAGCCTGGCTCGGGTTCGGCATTTACAGTCACTAAACGTTCCGGTTCGGTTATCATTATCAATGTTGGCAATAAAGTTAAATAAGAAGGTCACTGAGGTTACTTTTCGTACTTGTAAACACTTTAAACAATGCAACAAACGCTACTTTGCAATGAAGTTCGTCACATGGGTTACATTAATCGCCTGAATTACATTAACAAAGGTAATGCCCAGGTGCAAAAGGGTAACAGCTATAAATCCTTGTTTAAATAAAGTTTCGACTGAGCATTCTAATATGTCTAAGTTTATTTACAGTATGCTTGAATTGCATATACTGAACCCGAACGGTGCCCGGTTCGGGATCGGTAATGTGTACAGAGTACCGAGTAACCGGTTCGGTTTCAAAATGCATGTGCGGTCAGGCTCTAATATATATATGTAAAGAATATACCATCTCTAGATATTTACGGGATTGGGACTGCCATAGAGTCAACCTCTCCATGACTCCATGCAAATTATTAAGCATCTATATCAAACCTACGTTTTGTACTCTGTCTGAACAATAAAAAAAAAAATAAAAAACTCGCAAACAGGAAGAACAAATTTGGAAAAACATTCTCCCGAACACTGTGTTTGTACATGGTTCTCCATGATTGTAGACCTATAATAGCCTGCTTTGCTGTAACTGTATTTGGATCTCGAATATCATTTCAAATACAAGTTACCGATAACTAACTCCGTGCGTCACTTTGATTATAGAGGAAAAGCTTACATCAATACAATATGGTATACAACGTATGCTTTTAAAATCGACTGGTATCTGATTAAAGCGCGTGCTCCAAAAATGTAATATTTCACCGTCATGTTTGCACACCAATCATATAAAAACACACTTGAATAACGCCCATTACTTACGATTACTCCAAGAAAATATGTGAAAGAACCTACCAATTAAGTTGTAGAATTATGAGATTAAAAAGAGCATTGTTGTGATGTTCCGAGTTCATAAATTTCACAAAAACCATATAGGCCTACTTTTTTCTTTTGCTGTCAGCTCAGCGGACTGACAACCCAGATATATATATATATATATATATATATATATATATATATATATATATATATATATATATATATATATATATATATATATATATATATATATATATATATATATATATGTGCGCGTGTGTGTGTGTTGGTGTTGATGCAATACAGATGAAACGCTACGGTACTCATGGTATTTTGACTTGTTACCCCCTTTATTTCACTGTGAGGTTCTGTGTATAGAAGAGTGTTCCTAAAGTTTCTTATATGTTTAACGTAATTAACAACATGGAGCCCCATCAAACAAAGCTCTGACACAAAGGATGCAACATGTGAATGCTTAACAAGTAAAAACAGTGTTTTCAGGTGATAGAGTGTGTGAGTATGTGTTCTACTTATGAAATTCAAATTTTGAACCTTGAATGTACGTCTGATAAGTTATATCCGAGTGTACTTAGACCTTGTGTTAAAGTTGACTTACTCACCAATGTCATAAGTCACTGATATTTCCCATATTGAATCTAATGCATACAAAGGCCAACACATACCTTTTCAAAGTGCATACGTAGTAGGGATAAAAACGTTTGGCCCGTATAATACTCTTAAACTACACATGTAGTTACTGTCTTGTTTGTGTGTGTATATGTATTTGTATATATATATATATTGGCGCTACTGAACCCTGTAAACTGTTTTATAGCATTACTTGATGTCAGCGTGATCGCATTGCTTTGCGATTGCAAATTTAAGCAGCCATAAAATTAGAACTTAACCCTTTTAAAGAAATGAAAGCATTGTTTTGGAGAGCGTTATGTGTTCTTTCGCTTAATGCTCAAAATTAGATCTGATTTCTGTTTCTTTTAAATACCTTTTTACATTTATGCCAAATTTAATGATTTTTAATAAAATTGAATAACATCAATACCGATGATTTCATTTTCTGTCCGAGAATCAAACCTGATGTTATATTTTTGAAAAATATATTTATGCTTTTACTGGTATTAGATGATAAACATAGACACAAAGTAATTAAATTATTGTACTTGAGTGACATAAAATGGCCCATGCTGTTAATCCTTTCCCTTACTTTCAGGCACACACATTAACAGCCAGAGAAGCACAATGAATACCGAATTTGATATGAATACATTTCATTTACTTGGTTTAATCAGGTTCAGTGGTTTGGATAAACGTTTGAATTAATACATCCTGTGAATTTTGATCCCAAAACACTTATCCAATATTTGATGTTTGATTTTGATTTTTGCTGCTAGAAGTCAACTATGTCACTATAAGTAATGTTTTACATTTTTGGCTTTTACATGTTTTTTCACGAAAACAGGTAATAATAAGTCCTTTCATCTTCTGCCGTATTAGAAAGAGCATAAATTAACACTTGGCTGTCCTTCTCTTCCCCGTTTACAGGCCATAACATGGAACTGACAGTCCTAATCCTATTACTATGCAAAACTACATTATACTGTTATGTTACTTACAACCAAAAATTGCCAGTAAGAGTCAGTTTGACTTGCATTTTTCGCCGGCTTGTCCCACATATGTTTGGCAACATCAGCTAGGAATACAAGTTTGCCAGAGGTCCAATATGCACATAGACAATCAAAAGTCCATCTGTTAAATAAAAAGCATTATCCTGATCTTAATTCATGGTCCTATTTTTGTCGCAATCAGCCAAATTCATGTGCGTATTTCCTGTGTACAAATATATGTATATTTATATCATTATTTCGTGGTAATTCCAGCAATAGCTACAGCAATGACATCTTAATATTGTTGTTGCCACTTTTGTTGCTACCTTTTTTTAAAATGAAAATCCTAGTCACACAGACCGAAATCAAAACTCATTTTTGGCGTACCAATAAAAATAATAATCGTCCAAGTTCCCATACTTAGTTCTGCTAGATTCCATGCACACACGGAACCCCTTTATAAAGACCTGCATACTCAAATAATTAAAGATATTATGCGTGTTCGAGCTTTGAAACAATATTTTAGATATATCCACAATGAATTACCACAATTTTTACTGGCATGGTTGCCCCTAGACAACCTGTACATGTATGTAAATACCCGAAATAAAGACTCAACCCATTTAGCTATTTCAAGAAGAAACAGTACCAAAAATTCAATGATATTTATTTGCCAAATGTACTTTAAGAATAGCAGCATGTATCACCGATAAAATCTATACACATTCATATGATGGTTTTTCCAGATACATTAAAAATTACTTTCTGAATCAGTACTCTGAGTTTTGTACAATTGCAAATTGTTGCATTTGTAATAATCAAGTAGGCCCTGTACGATAGTCTGATATCTATTGTTGTGTACATATCTTGCTCATCATTTTTGGTTACATTTTCCTAAACCAAACTGATACGATGTACTCTGTGAATCAGATAGAATTATATTGTAGGTGGCCACAATGATCCCGGAATATATTCATTAATTAGGGTCATCCTGAATAAATCATTGTAATGTCAATTGATTTTCCTTTCTTGTACTTTGATTAAACAGGTCATTTTCATTTCCTATCCACTGGTTTACTATGAACATACCAAAATGCTATTTCTCTGTAAAATAAAAGAATTTTGTATCTTGAATCGTAATACAATTTTATTAAAGAAGCAAATTTATCCATGCAATTAATGAGGCATACCTTTCATTAACGGATGGATTAGCTGGTCTCTACCTGTGTCTTCTTGTATATGGTTATTTGTTGTATGGAATTGATTACTTGGGATATCACAGAGCATGGATCTCAAGTGTATGATGCAAGAATGCCTGCATACTACCTGTGTTTTTAATTCTAGGCTCCTTTTTTACGGTTTGTCTCCTAATGTTTAAATATTTAAAGCTGTTGTCCTTGCATTTAGATATTTAAGTCTGGGACGTTTCAGGGTACATCTTGTTTCGTGTGTTCGGTTTACCGGTTTGTTGTTGTTGAACTTGTTTGTCATTCTATCTTAGCCATATATTTTTGAAACTAAGCATCGGGGGTGGTCAGCAGTCTTTTTCCCCTTAATTGTACCGTCACTATCTTATCTAGTGATTCGAAGGACTGCACTGGGTAGTATTTATACAGGTTTTACTTTGACAGTATATGGCAATCTACGCAATGCAGCTAAAAGTGGCCTTATACATAAAGGAATGGTGACCTACTTAAGCAGGCAAAGTATATATGGGATTGCCAATCTTTCTGTTTGAAAGTTTTGATATGTATTCTACGACTGACATTTGGTGAAGAGGGCCTTATCAGACAGAGTTGCTTCATTTCTTCCATTAAGATCCATCGAATACTGGAGAGCTTTATTAGATGCTATGAAATATATGTGAATATGCTTTACATCTCGAACAAAATATCAGGAAAATATTTCATTGAGGTGCCCTTATATGTTTAAAACGGATGTTGTACTTTGTTACACTGAGCAACAATAATTGGTGGGCTACGCCTGGTGACATGCATTTTGTTTGCAATTTACACCATTTCCTGTTAATGTGACGGGTCTGTGCTTATTTTTTGGACCACACAAAGGCCGGGACTCAAGCCAGGAACATTCAACACCAACCTTACTGCCCAAAATAGCAAAAGCCCATATTCAGTGCACCAGGAGCATTGGACAAATGGTAGACAAAAATAGTAAAAAGCTGAAAAACTTATGGTGGCTACCACTATAATCTACCACAAATAGACTCACTGTGTGTCACTTATAATTTCGCAAATAAAGGGCCTATTGTATCATTTTAAATATTTATTTACATATCTTGGGAAATTAAGGATCCATTTTGGATGTATGAGTGCCCATTTAACAACATTCGTGCTTTTTACTCTGCGAAGCTTGTATGGCAAGGGACACAAAGTGGCATTCACCTGCAAAAATGAATTAAAGCAAAATTGTTCTGGGCAGAAGGAGTTTGTGATATGTGTGTTCCATTTTCTTTCATTCAAAAACTCCAAGATGGTCAACATCACATTTTGAAAGCTTACAAATGAAATAAAATGATAAAAACGCTCTGGCTAACATGTGAATAACTTGCAAACCTCAGGATCTAGGTTTTTAGGTACATGTGTACTTATCTGCACGTGCCATGTATAGTATGTTTCACAGAGCCTCAAACGTGTTTATTGCAATTTATTACACCTGTGCCTTCATGAAATACCACTCAATTTATGACAGTTTCCATTTTATTCATTCTGCATGTCAACTTGGTGAGCATTTTACAAGTATAACCGCCACAAACAGTGCACACAAGAGAACACTCCAAGCCAGCCTTGACACATCCACATCCTGCCTTGCACAAGACACCATCTTTAATACTTTCATGGGAGCTACAGGCTTGTCATATTCAACTGGAACCAGTATTTCCTCCCTGTGTTGCCAAGCCCAGTCTGCTGAAGGCAGCTCATTTCCTTGCCATTGCTACACTGTATGGTATGCACAAAATCTATGGAATTTTGCAGCTGAGGACGTGGGTGGGAGAGATTCTAACTTGAAAGTTGAAGATAAAGAAGATCCATGAACAGATCAGAAATGCATTGTGTACCGTTGCCTGTCCAGGGACTTTGCTTGAGTAGTTCCATACTGTTTAAGAAGAAACGGCTTACCAGCATATGCAATTTGATCATGTGTACTATTTGGCTGAGAGAAAGCATCTAGGCAATCCCAGCTGTCACTATTGACTAACAGAACAAGGGCTTTCTTCTTACCTTGATTGCAGAAAGCTGATCCAGTGTCACAGCCTGTGATTGCAACTGCAAACATTCAGTGACGCTTTATGTCATGGAAGATTGTCAGAATTTCAACAATGTTGTACATTAGCAAAGGGTTCCAACCAAAGAGCATATACAGATTCATTTCTGGGCTGGATTGGGCAACCATCATGGGCAATAAATCAGTATCAATGCCTACTACAACAACAGGTACCCGTTGTATTTGAGCAGTGTGCATTGCAGATGATGGGATCAGCCAGTTTGCATCGGTGGTGCTTTGTATCACATTTACACCTTTGCTTTCAAATAATTAAATCAGCTTGTCTATTAGATGAGCCTTGTTCTTGTTTTTGGCCAGAAAAGACTTCTTGGGTACATTGCCTTTCATTTTCAGCTCGAATAGGCTGTCAGCTTATGTGTTCTGTTGTGCACGCGGCTGTTGTTCAGCTCCTTTTGTTTAAGAATTATTTCCATATCCATCAAATACCACAGTAGTCTCTTGCCCATAGTGCTCCAATACATAAGACACATAATGGTCACAAACCTTGTCATGTGTGGCAAGAACAGGTCAGGGCAAAGTATGGAGGAGGTGCCCCCATCAAGTATGAAATGAGCACCACTTGGAACCTGTATATGCATATTTACTTTTGACTTAAGGGTGGTTGCAAGAACACTCTTTGTGGTCTTCCTCGAGATACCTTCATCAAACAATGAAAGCAGCTTCTTAGCAAATTCAGGACAGGGGTATGCTTCCATCTCAGAACAGTTTTTGATCACACATGTCGCCCTCTTAGATAGTAATGTGCTATTCACATTCACTTCAACTCCATGCAACGTAATGCAACTTTTGTCACCGCTGATCCTAGTAACTCGATCCTTTTGCTTCAGCCTTATTTTACCATATGTCTTATCAGTGATTTGCTGAGGTGCTTGGACACCAATAGAAAATGCAGAATCTGCACTTACACCTTGTTCTGCTATGAAACTATTTGCCTCACAACCCAGGGAGTCCTGATCTTCATACGAATATTGAGAATGTGCTTCTGACCAATGGAAAAATGTCTGGTAATCTTCTGTATACCTTGCTGTGCTATAGGATGCAAATCTATGTGCTGCCTATATGTGTGACTTGGAACCCCTGCACCGCTTTCAAGAGCATCACATATAGGGACACAACGAGGCATGGCATGCACCCACCTGGCCACAGTGCTGTCTGTTATACCTCTACCATGAGCTACACCTTCTGACGTTTCAAGCATTTGCATCTAAACCCGTTCAATTGTCTGATCATTAAAATTTCCATCCCAAAATGTGTCAGATCAACAAACAGGAAAGTATCCTTTCTCAGCAATGTCTTTGCACTGCTCAGGTAACATAATATCAATCAAGATTTCATCTGGTCGAGAAAAAAACGTACACACATGATATATGCAATATGACCAGCTGCATAGAATAATGATATCATCTTACTGACTGTTTAAGGAGGTAAATCCCAATCTCCAGTGCACGTTCATGGTATGAAATGTTGAATAACGAAAACTTGTTTCAAATAGTCAATCAATTTTTTGCTAGTTCCACTTTAACTGGCAGCACTTTCTATCAAATCATCCATACCTTGCATCAACTGATGGACTCATTCCACATTTACTGCACAAGCAGTGGGATATTCACCATTCACTAGACCTTTATGCATTGCCTGGAGGGGAGTACGATGCACACTTCTGACGCAACAGGATGTCTGCACCAAAATTGACATGAAAGCAGCTGATGCCAAAAGATGTGCATGCAATGCAGGAGCATATGCATGGCCTGTCATCATATGTAATACTGCATTGGGAGCATCAACAGTATCCCACAAATCCTCTAAGCCACTGCCACCCATTACGTGTCCAATTGACCCAATGTATAACACAATGCAAGTGACCCCCCCCCTCCAGCCTCACAACAATGTTCTTTATCTCTGGATTCGATGATTGCACGATATCGGCTGCGTTGATATAGAGGGGCTGGTCAAATGTGACAGGACAATTAAAAGTCCAAACTTTTTAGCCAACTTTCGTTGAAAACACAAGGAGGAATACATGGTATCCAGTTGTGATGGATCTTGGTCAACAAATGGCAGAATCTGAATCCTACTTTTCTGCTTTTCTCATGATTGTCACCCCTGACAGCACATTATAAAGCTACTCCATGATGGGCACGGTGGCACAGAAATTAAAGAACTTGCTAACCATAGAGCATCCGAACAGTTTGCCGATTTTAGGAGGGGTGGGTTTGATTTTGGGGGTGCAAGGGGCCCAGTAGAGATGGACTTGAACTGTAAAGAGCTAGGGGTAGACTTCCGGTACGCTTCCTTCCAGCAGCAAGAAGATCAATCTCATTTGAGATACGCAATTTGACAGCATCTCCCCAATCCATATTCTCTGGTTAGCCTTTGCAATTATGCTTTGGAGACATGTAGTTGTTATAACAACATGTGACCACACTCTACGACCACAGGGCATTCGTTTTTTTCAACAGTATAGCCTATAATTTTTTCATTGTAATACAGGCAGTCCTCTTTTATTTGAAACATAGGAGATCCAGAACGCAAAGTACGACAAAACTTCTCTTTCCCTTTTGCCGAGCGTAGTGCTAATACTTTTGCTTCTAATGTACCCTCTGCAACACTTGCCATGGTCCAATATTGGCAACTGTGACCTTTTATTCTCAAACAGGGACTGAAACCCATCTTCTCTTGAGAGGCTTTCCTGTATAAGTCCCTCAAAACCCTTTTCACAAACCTCGGTTTGATGTGTTCTGGCCACCACAGTTAGGAATACTACACATTTCTGTCATTGTACTGAGGGGACCTTCCACAAACTGTAGCTTTTCAAGATGGTAATATGAACGAGAGTTTCAACAACACTAATGGACTCAGTATGACAGAGGGATTTTGAATGATTATTTCACCACAACAGCTCGACTACTGACACACCTGAACCTTCCAAAGAAGAAAAGACAGTGTGTTCAAACTCTGGCAGGCACTTAGTTATGAGGCTTCACCTTACCATGTGACAGGTGTGGTGTTTGTTGAATGGGTGCACGTGGCCAATGCCAAAACTGGATGACTTATTCGCTTTGCAAAGACTGACCCAACAAAAGATGAAATTTCCATTGTGTAATATCTGCACTGAGATTTTTAAATGACGAAAAGCAAGTGTTTTCATATTTCATTGAAGCCAACTATCCGACTGTAACTAGTACCGTCACACATACACATCCATAGTTTAATGCATGTGTGGTCAATCCAGTCACACATGATCTTGGCACTGTAAGGTTACATTGGCTGGACTCAGAAGAAATCTTTTTATGATGACATTTGTCTAACAGATTGGTGAAGGCATCCAAAAACATCGGCACATTCTCCATTTTGCAACCACAGGGGTACTAGACCATGCAGAATAGCTACGTGCATGTGCAAGTTGTCCGGGGCGTGGGGGACTTCTCATGTTCCTTTGCTGCCATGGCAACAGATCACTCTTGTCTCACACAAGGCCTCCCAGTTTCTGCTTACGGTTGTACAAAATTGATAATTTCTGGGTCTGCAGAGAAGTGAAAAGAAAATTCCCTTAAGTCATCTCATGTTCCTTTGCTGCCATGGCAACAGATCACTCTTGTCTCACACAAGGCCTCCCAGTTTCTGCTTACGGTTGTACAAAATTGATAATTTCTGGGTCTGCAGAGAAGTGAAAAGAAAATTCCCTTAAGCGATCAGTTGATGAGAGTATCACCACCTGTTGTAAGGGACTTATATATGGCCTTCCTTGAATATGTGAATCTTTTCCTGGGGGTTTGTACAGATCCATGCACTAATTCGTGCGTGTGTCCAGCTACACAACGTCACTAGATTTGGTATGAAACACATTTTACAAGTGAGGAAACTATCATTCATGCCAGACGCAAACAGTAGGTTATATCGCTGAAACAACTGCAAGGAACTTGAAGCACAACAGACATTGAAGCAGTGTATATGCTATGGGGCTAAGTGGGACAATGTGGAGCATGAGCAAGTAATGTTGCCACCTCCATTAACAAGACAGACTGTGCACCAAGTACCTTACCAGTATCCACCACAACAGGAAAATTTCCCATTAAAAGTGTACTCTTGTTCACATGTATGACCTATAAAGAACATTTTTTTTCGTTTCTGAGGAGAAGATTAAAGTACAAAGCAGTAGCAAGTGATCATGCAAGATATTTTGACAAAAAGTCACCTCAGCTCAGGTATTTTCGCTGCAAGCAAAACGTTAGCATGTTTTTTCGGCTACAATGTGGATCTGAGTAAGGCGAAGATAAGGGACTTCTGGGGTTCAGCTGCACCTTGGGTATAAAGTGTTACCTTGGTATTAGGTTTCAGCAGGCTGGAGAAGCAGTGTCTTTTCCCTTGGGAAGCTCCTCTTCTACATTCGTTGGTGAAGCGGCGGCGGAAATATGGTCATGAACATGCACTCTAAGTGGAAGGACTCTGTATATGGGGTTGAGGTAGGAGAGATTCTGTTAGCTACACATAGGACATCGAGCCAAAGAACAAGTTTTATCCCTATGCTTCAATTTTGGAATGTTCTAAGTATTCAGTAAATGGCAGCAAACCCTGAAATTTCCACAGTCAACAAATCGACAGGAAGCTAAGAGTATATCCATGAGTGTTCCCAGCTTGGTTTCCGTTAACTTAAAAATTGATGCAAACTGGCAAATTTGATAAACTGCCGAATTTATTGAATTTAGTGAGGACGTAGCAGACAATTGTTCAAGCATAAACAATTCCTGATACTTTACGTTGCAATTTCTGGTACTTTATTTTGGTTGCTTGTTTGAAAACTACAAATGTAAAATTAATTGTTTTGTGTGATACAGACCAGCGGAACTTAATGGAATCTACAACAAAGGGAGGAATGCTTTAGCAAGGCGAATTAACCTTACAGTGACAATATTACTATGTCAAAGGAAAAAAAGGTGCATACCATATAGACCGTGCTGCCTTGTATAGTTAGTGCATAAAGAAACTGTTGGGGGGGGGGCAGTAGTTTTGACGAGAGGCACTGAGCAAATGACTCCTGCTAGGAAACCTTATGATTCAGAAACAAGTGATATGTTGAAAGAAGATCTCGAATATATTCTATCAGCGCGGCAGGCACGCAACCATTATCGTCTATCTCCATTAAATGTGCGAGTGTCCTCAGAAGTGCTTTTACCAGCTGCAAAACATATGTTCCAAATTAGCCTTGTATTAACGACTAATTTCCTCAAATTACATGATAAAACCATGGTCATGGGCATTACGGCAACTTTAAAACGGTATCTTGAACTGGAACACCAATTCAAGACTTTACGGCCGTTTTGCGTTTAAACACAGTTAGAAGCGTTCTTATAACCATTTAAAGCTGCAAATGAGACACAATGTGTTAAACGATATTGAATCCTACTTTCATTCAATTTATGTGAAATAGCGCATAAGAGAAGACCTGCGAGAATGTCAACCAAAAAAATGTATGGCTGGTGAGCAATTCAATTATATCTTAAACGAAAGTTATCAACACCAACGTTTCATTGAAGCAAATAATAAACAAGAATAGTTGTAAAGGGAGTCCAAGGGATTTAGGTGCGAAAGGTAATGGGTGTGGGATCAGATGTTATCAATGTTACAAATATGGCCAGAATCACCGAAAAAAAACCCTCCATCATTTTGCAATACCCTATCGACAAGTACTGCACAAAGATTTCATCCCGTTCGATTTGTTCTAATAAGAATATTTTTAGACTTTAATTCCTATGCTGTTTGGCCTTTAAAAACTTGGATGACCTAGCTAATTATCTAACTCAAATTAATATTGTAAAGGACAGATTTTTGGTTTATCTGTTTTATACTGCAGACTGTGGAACCTACCCTCGTTGAGGCCAGTCGCCTTTGCCAAGCAAAATTCAACAAACGCTTAACCTGTTACCTTCGCAATCTGTCAGGGTTTGTGTTTGTGATGGATGTAGTTACATCACTCTGCCCGCCCAAGAGACATATAGGAAAACGACCGGCAGTTGCGCCTGTAAATTATCACCAGCGAAATTAGAGTACAATTACCAGAAAACACAAAAACATGTTTGGCACTGTCCGTTTTACTTCCAAAAAAGCGCCTCGTCGTTTACTTACACCTCACTTACAACTTTACTCAAACGGTCATCCTTTGTATTTACACACTGCCGATCCCACTTGGCCTTCGTGCCTCACAAGTCACTTCTTTTGGGACTGGCAAGGGCATTCAGTCACTCCTTATAAATCTGGACTGCGTCTGATATTATATTATGTTATGTTACGTTACGTTACGTTATATTACATCATACTATATTATATTTAAACTAGAGACTACTATACTACATTATAAGATATATAACCAGGGTGTTTGTGAGGTTCGTTTTGCTTTTTTATGTTGGTTTTTACATTCTCTTTTGTATCACTTCTTTGTTGTTTTTGCTCAGAATTTGTACAATAATCGTTTCCTTTTTTTAAATGCTGTGAATTGTGTGAAGTTTATTTCTGAGACACGTGTTAAAAAGTTAAAAATAGTTGTCTTCACTAAGCATCGTTGCAAATGATGGTTTTACCGAAATTGCCAAATAAAATTATTGCATTTGTAATAATGATCCACATCATATTGTCACTTGGCCATGTTTGAAAACCACAGTGGTGAACAGTTGTCACAGGCTGCTAAGATGGACGCAAGAAGTAGGATATGTGGCATGCTGCTAAATGTCTTCAGATATGAACACCCATACACATTATCAAGAGCACAGACTTTCGAGTCGGGGGAATTTTCTTCTTGTGATAAAAACAGCATGTGACTTAAGGTAAAAAGAGTGCTGTCAGTTGGGGGGGGGGGGACACAACTGATTCATGCACAGTATAATTCCAGAACACCCCTCGACATATCCACCACTTTAGTTTTGATCTAAGTTTGACGTGCTCTAAAAGCATAAACTTCCTTTTAGCACGGGGGGGGGGGGGGGCGCCCTACTATGTTTTGAAAAGATTTGCTCACAAATTCACGAAAAACCAGCACTTTTCAATGTGATATTAATTATTGAGATTTAGGACCAGCCGTGTAGGAAATGACAGTGTGAGTTTAACAGATATGTACAATGTTTCGAACGCAGTCAAGACAAGAAGTCTGAAGGTAAGGCAGATTACCAACTCTAGAAAAAGATTAGATGGCGGAATTTGTGTTTTAAAACACGTGGTTAGTGCCAGACATGTAGAAAATGTAAAAAAATTATTTGGGAAAAGAAATTCATGTGCCAAATTTTAAAGTTGCTCAGAAGTCTGATATGGCTTTTGTAAAAACTGAAAACTCGAGGCAATTATGCTTGGAGAGAAAACTGTAATAAGTAATAAGGACTGTTGATGCAAATAATAGCACTGACCTTCGTATGATATTCCTAATTTACTTTAAATGTAGAACCCATGATAAACTTTCATCACCCCCCAGTAAAATTAAATTCTTTCAATTGAATCACAGATGACAATAAGGTTCAAGTTTTGTCAAATATTTCTTCAAGAATTTATCATGTTTCTGTTATTTTATTCATCAACAAACCCAAGGTTTTGTTACAAAATCCTGAATTTCATAGTAATATATTTCAGGGTTTTGTGCTTGCAGTGTTTACTAACTCACGAAACCCAGGGTTTTGTGACATCACAAGAGCCTAGTGTTTTGTAAATTTCATGGCACATCTCTTAACGCCGTAAATATATACACAGCAGCCAATGAAAGATCGCTTTTTATTCCCTGTGCACGTCCTGGCCATTGGCTTGAAGTTGTTTGATGTACAAAACCCTGAATTTCCAAATTAAGCACTCGGTTCTCTAACAAAGTTCAGGGTTTTGTGCGACACCTGCTAGATTAAAAACCATGTGAACTGATCGGACATTTACAAAACCCTGGGTTTTGTATCTTCAGAAACGTATAGCATACTTCTGCTCTTCGGCTTTGTGAGTAATCTATGTTTGAATCATGCCCATCAGTCCATATATAACTAGACAGATAGCATGTAGGTCGTACAAAAAGTATTAAAGGAGTGCTGGGGTGAGATAAGTGACTAAATATTTGGTCAGGTAACAGTACCAGCTTGTCAACCTGAAGACCGACAGGATCGACGGGATCCTGAGTTGTGCAGCATTACCAGTAGCATTGATGTTACAAAAGCTAAGGGCAGATGAGTTTTGGCAAGAGTCCAGGAACAGTTGATAGTCTGTGTAAGTGTATAAAGAAGGACCCAAAGGAAAGTCAAGACAGTTTGTAGATGCTTTTCAATAGAATTATTGAAAGGAAACAAATACCTAGGAAGTGGAATAGGCATAGGATATCATAAATCCGGAATGAGGGTTAATATAACTGACTGGCCAAGTGTAAAGGTATTGCTGTCGCATCTCATTTGAGCTTAATATTTAGTCGGGTAATGTACCGGAGGCTGAGCAATATAGCTGACAGACTTAGGCTTCTAGGAGAAAATCAGAATGGTGTTAGGCCATGAAGACGATTAGGCAATCATATATTTACACTGACTGAATTTTCGGAATTGGGAAGGAAAAAGTGGAGAAAAGTATGAAGACAAAAGGCAAATTGAGACACTAGAAAAGAAACCAGATGACAATAGATAACGGAGACTTAAAAAAATCGCAAATTCCCTAGAGTAGAGAGTAGCTGATTAAAACTAGAGAGGTAGATGGATATAAGTAATTTGCCAGTAAGATACAAGAAACAAGTCAAGGTATGTTCAGATGTCAAATGAAAAGTTAAAGAAGTAGGTGAAATGTACAAAGCTAACTATAAAAGCTACAGTAACAATAAAAACTTTCAATTGGGTATTCACAGCCAGAGGTCTGAGGGATAGGGTAGCAATATTAAAAATGTTTCAGGTCACTGTGACCTATTGGTTTTATTCCTGTGACTTATTTAGGGCCAACATGTCTTTGTCACCACAATATCTCCCAAGTGCCTGCATGGATGCTTCCAAGTTTTGCACAAAGATGCATTCTGAGGAAGGTATAGCTAATTAGATTTTCAGGCCATCGTTACCTTAAATTTGTATTACTGAGACCTATTTATAGTAATTTGTTTAGCTAAGATTAGGTGACATTGTTAAAGTGTTACGTCAGTGCAACAAATTCATGGGTCAACTTGCAACAAAATGATTTGTCGTGTTTGGTAAGTTATATGGACAATCTACTTATAGATAAAGTGGTGTGGGATGGGGTGGTGTGGTTAGGGGTGGAGGCATTTCAGTAATTGCTTGCAATTATGGCCCTTCAGTTGCCACATGGAGGCAATAACTGTTGGTTTCATCAACACATATAATTTAGTTGGTTCTCGTGTAAAAATGTGCAAAACACTGGGTTGGATGTATGTATCTACACAAGGAAATTTAAGGGTTCATATGTGGTCCACAAAAAATACACCAAAATGCTGTTTTTATAAGCTCAGCTAACTGGTCAGGGGGCTGAGATAAGGTTATACTATGATCAGCGGTCTGTTGCCCGTCACTTTTTCACCAATTCACTTTTTCCACTTCTCAAAAGCTGTCAGCCAAATGTACTATAAGCCTGGAGGCAATGTACCTTCACTGGTTCTCCACCAAGTATGTTCAAACAGTCATGTTTCAGTGTTTTTTTTTTTTAAATTTCTTTTTCATTTATTTGATTCATTTTTGGCAGAAACTTCAAAATCATATTCAAAACTGCATGGTCAATGGATTCAAATTCCTTTGAAGGTTGGATTGAAAGCAGGTTCCAAATATTGCTTTGCTAAATAATTATAAGTTTTGTTGTCTGGAGGCTTCATGAAGTTACAAGAATTTCGGTTTATTTACTGTGGTGAGATGGAAACATTCTCCCGTATTTAACACGTTTTGGATTTTATCTGATTCGAAGATCTTGTTGGCACAGTTGAATGGTACAAATAATTATTTACCTTACGAACAGATTTCATCTTGGTACTTCTCCAGTTTATACACAACTGTTCCTCATTTCTATTTGAAAGAGCGTCACTGATATAAAAAACACATATGAGAAAAACAATTTTCAAGGAATGATCATGGCCTATAAAAGTAAACAATTTGGGAATGATTTAGGGGATGGCCAATCTGCATATGGATATACATATGATCAATTTGTCCTGTTGTTGAACATTTTCCTTGATAACATGTACGTCAATTTTGGAGATCCTGTCTTTAGACACACAATCAGTATCCCAATGGGTGATAATTATGTGCCTCTTTTGAGTAATTTACGTTTATTCCACCTTGAGTATATGTTTTGGTTAATCTGTTAAAGGAGAGGAAATTACACGATAAGCGTTTCACGTTGACACTTACATATATTGATGATCTCTTAAGCGAATATAGTAAATACTATCAAGAATACATTTCACAAGTAAGCCCGAGTGATTTGAAATAAAAGGAATGACAGAGAATAGCACAGAATGTTCATTTCTACAAATAATGATGTATTATAATAACAGTGAATTAAAGTATAAAGTATATAACAAACATGATGTTTTGAACTTAACAGAGTAAATTACCCTTACATGGATACTAATCTTCCATTTCGGCCAGCTTACAGTGTCCATATGTCAAGGTTAACTACCTTTGCCAGAGTATGGATCCATTTTGGCAACTTTGAATGCCGTCATTCACTTCAATTTTAAAAAACGTGTGACACAGGGATTCTGAAAGATAAAATTAAAGTGATCGTTTTTGAGGTTCGTCGCTACAAATTACAATAAAGATATCAGGTGGGTTTAATTGTTATATAAATGATGTAGTAAATATGTAAGTCTAAGATTCATAGCTGACGTTTGATACAATACGTGTATGAGATGTTTCATAACGTTGAAAGCTGATTGCATTAAATCAATATAACATACTACTAACTTAAGTTGGTGCCTCACTCAAAACAGGAAAGATGCATTTCATATTTATTAACTGATATAATAATGATACTTTTCTGTCTGTGTGTCTACCTTCTATGTCCGGAATTTGGCTTTGCTTTCTTGATGGCTGGCGAAGTTTGATCATGGATAATTCTTGTTTGCTCAGATTACTGGTGCAGTTCCTGTGGCATTGTTGTTTTGCTCTTCTTTTCGTGGCAGTTATTATTTCGTGTTGTACAGTTTTGAACTTGGATTATTTTAAGAACTATGATATTACCATGTAATGGTCTCATTCTATCATTTGTGTTGCTTGACGTGTTCTGAAACTGTAAGTTGGATGCTCCAAAATCTTAATGGAATTGTACCTTTATTTGAGGCCAACCAAATGGTCTTCTGCATGGTTGTGCTCTTAATTTTCATTAATTTAAACACATTATCAAAATTAGAAAAAAATGGTAATGGGTATGTAATTGTTAACAACAGGGATGGTGGTGTCAAACAAAGGTGACCTTGATACCATTCTGAAGTTCACAGAACCACTTCATTTTGTGTATGAATGTATAATCAGCTGAGCAAGGACAATTACAGTCCTCTTGTTTTCGCTAATTTGTAATGTGTCTTTGTCTATTTCTGACATCTCCAAATGTGTGACTCAGATTGTTCTGAAACTTGAAATGTGGCTTATGGTAGGGTAAACCAAGTTGTTCACTGGGTGGTGATACTCCAGATCACTGATTTGGTAATTGTCATTTTTGTCTCCAAAACCGTGAGCCAGATTTGCTTCACACCTGGTAGGGATGTAGCTTGAGTGAGTAAATAGTAATGCTTCAGTGATTTTTAGTTTATTAATTTTTGTTCCCTTTTTTGCTAAGACTTTTGCTAAAATAAAAACTTAAAAAAAAAAACAAACTCGAAAAGTACTTGTCCAATTGCGTCAGCACAAGGACATTTTGGGGGGCTCCCAGACCTAAATGTGTTCAATAGGTGGCACTTCAATTCTTTATCCACTCTTTCACAATTTTTGATTGTTTTTATTTTGTGTTTGACATCTCACAAAGCCGAAGTTGAACTCTCTTAAAACTTGGCAGTAATGTACCTGGGCTTGATCATCACCACGTTTTTTCACTACATAGTGGTGGTGTCAGCTTCTGATTTTTAACAAATTATGACCATTAAGGACAAATCGGTAAGGGTATATGTATATATTAACATTGTTGCATTGCCATAGGGAAAGCAGCAAAATAAGACATATTCGCTTATATGTTCCTAGGTCACCTGAGCACAGGACTGTCACAGTCCTTTAGTTCTATCATGTATGTACGCAGACAATTTATATGAAGCATTAATGTGGAAACGTTGTGCAAATTTTGCGCGGAATTCTTAGGTTGTGATTGAATATAAAAGTGGATTTGTTATGAAGCGGATGGGAAGAAATAATATGGCCGGCAATATGATATAATCAGGTGAACTGTGCAAACATGCTTTCGTCATACACCAAACAATAATCATACCAAAAAAATGAATTATCTCGATCAAGATGAAAAGCAATATTCTGATAAACACATTGACATTTGAACTTTTTCTACCAGCACTTTTCTTGCTGATGTGTAAAGCTGCTATGCAAAGCACATTTGCCCCAATAACAAATAAGTTGGAAATGCAGACACAGATGTGACCACAAAATAATTTGTAAACAGTAATAAATGCAAAGATTGCACAAACGCATCACAAAGTTAAAGAATTATACTGACTGCATGGGAAGCTTCACCCTACAAATGAATACACCACCACCTAAAATGAATACTTAGGTTTAAACATACTAAGCAGGTCCACCATACTGTAAAGATGTCATACAGACATCATAAACATACGGAATAAAGGTAGCAGCAAATAAAGCCGCAACCAAAGTGTATGTAACACAGTTATAATGGATCAAACGATAATAGAAATTAAACCTTCTATGAAGAAACGTGGTCAATCCCTTATGGTTTAACATATAGGACAGGTCCACTGCAAAAATAAACATCTCCAATTAAAGGTATTGCGTGCAAAAACTATTCCCAGAAATATGATCACACTGCATGTAAAAATGAGGTGCATTCTGAAAAGGAAAAATGTGAAGAAGCACACGTTGAGATAAATATATGACAATCTCATTACATAATCTGGTTACACATACCAATAGGCGTTATATTAGTACGTAAGATATTTGTGGGTCAACAAATCATTCTTGTCGAGATCATGTGCATTTGTCAAGACAACTGTTTCCAGAATCATCTTTGCGCATAACATTGTGAATGCACGTTGCACATACCAGTAGGCGTTATATCAGTACGTAAGATATTTGTGGGTCAACAAATCATTCTTGTCGAGATCATGTGCATTTGTCACGACAACTGTTTCCAGAATCATCTTTGCGCATAACATTGTGAATGCACGTTGCCCTTTTGCCAATAAAATGGGCAGTGGAGTGCTTGACTGTTCTCCCTGTCTGTGTGTGCGACGACATGGTATCCTAACAGATTTGTCAAGTTCAATCCCCTGCATGATACAACCTACAGCATGGTGATTTTAACCGGAACATATGCATTTGCAGCTTTTCTGGCATCTAATGAGTATTGGCAAAATTACTTCGTTCCACGTTTCAGAGATGATCCTTTTGAGAAAGTAATACAGGTTTAAGTTTATCGCAGCAACACCTAATGCAGGAAAAATATTATATGAACAAAAACAAGTCTGATAAACAGTATTAAGAATTTATTAACTATTCTGGTGTTTTGCGAGTCACTACAACTAGCAGCAGACAGACAGACAGACAGGTAGATAGATAGAAAGATAAGTATGTAGGTATGCCGACGGACAGACAGACAGACAGATAGATAGATGGATAGATAGATAGATAGATAGATACATAGATAGATAGATAGATAGGTAGATAGATAGATAGATAGATAGATAGATAGATAGATAGATAGATAGATAGATAGATAGATAGATAGATAGATAGATAGATAGATAGATAGATAGATAGATAGATAGATAGATAGATAGATAGATAGATAGATAGATCATTGACCTGGTAAGATCACGTGTATCTTCAGCAGGCCCTCTTTCACTCGCTACGCAACCAACCATTCACACATATGTGTTCAATGACCTGTTGGGAGTGCTTTTCTTGTAGAGGTCACTACTGAATCAGGCGTCTTGGAGACCCCGTCATCACTGCAGACATAAGCAGGCACAGGTAACCCAAACATGCCCCACTAAACGTTTCAGCAGTTCACCAGTTGCTGCACCACTTTCATTTCTGAACAATAAATTTTAGAATTTGTTCATCTTTTATACTCAAAATGTATAAATAAATTAATGAATAAGAAAAAAATATTCGAGGTACCAGTTATAGACATGTTCTTACTAACTATACGGCTCTAAAAGCGGCCATACTATTGCCTGCAGTGCAATTTCTGGTGTATTTTCATAATTGTGTACTTTAGCGTTTTGCTGTTTAAGGAAATATGATGGCCGGATCACAATACACGGCAACTGCCCTCTGAACTTAAATATTATTCAGATCCTTCTCACTGTCATGTGATCACTGTGGGCAGCCATACCAGCGTTCTTAGCCCATAGGAGAGTGTAAAGAAGTGTGAACTTTTTGCACCCTTCACTTATAGACAGTGCACTTCTGTGAAAGTGCTATATAAGGGAATGCACTTCCCTCCTGCTTAGTGCACTTTCTGTACAACTATATTGATAATATGTGCACTTCTAAGACATGTTAATTATCATTAACGCACTTCCAATCCATATCCAATGCATTTTTTAAAGTTGGCTAAAATGACTGAACCATTCATGCACTTTTGTGCACTTCCTGGACATGGATCTTTTTCAAGCACAAAATACATTTGTTGTGGAGGCATCTTCTATGAATCAATATATCCCTGACTCTTCGTAACAGAGTCTCTTTGTATTCTTCTAAAAGTTATATGGTCAGAACAGTGATGCACAACATTCTCTTATGATGAATCACCATCAGTAAATAGTACGCAAAGCACGTTGCAGAATCATACAGCATGACACGCATGTCTCACAGTGAACTTGTGTCATGCAGTTATGAAAGGTTACATGGTTACGAATCAGTGTATGAAGATATGCATCTGGGCCCGCATGCATAAAGATGGTTAAGCTTATTCCAGGGAACAACCACGGTGTTAAGTCCAATCCGTATGCAAAAACCCATTGCAAAGTTACCCCTGGTTGAAGAATCCGCATGCAAGAAGAAAGTATAGCTTAATCGATGGTGTAAATGGCCTTAAACTGCCCCAGATTTCTAAACCTGCATGGGGGATAGTTGAACGGAGGTGCAAGTCCCAGTGGAAGTCAATTTTCTTGTATACGAGGGACCTGTCATGATATGTAAAGTAAATATTCATACCACTGTACATTTAGTGAAGGTTCATATATGGTAAAATGCCAAATAGTGATACCGCCAGTACGAAAGATCCGCTCCATTTCGCATACCTTGTGCTGTTACCATTAATTAACAAATTGTAGTGTGTGTACATTATTCAAACATGCCAAATGGACGCACTATTTGAATATTAAATGTGTTTGCTCTACGTGAAATCTACACACAAAAATACTGCAATTACAGAAATCCACACTGTATCCATTGCTAGTATGAATAACAATGACCGTTTCCTTGAAACTATTTTTTTTGCAAAATGTTCTTGCGCTCATCAAGGCATACATGAAGGCACTACTCTTTTACTTTCATTGAAAAAATTGCTTTGAGTGGAAACAAAATCAAACTAAGATTTTAACTTAGCCTGGTTTAACAAATGAAAGTAATTATGAATATCATCTAACTGTTAAAATACCTGACCGGTCATATGTTTTGCCAACAGGTCAATTCACTGCAAAGAACAAAAGTGATCTTTTCAGCTTTTCAGCACCACGCTTCGCTGAAAATGACGAATCCAATTAAAAGTATGAATATCTATATACTAAGCAATATTCTTTGAAACAATATCAGCACATTAATGTCACAAGTGACCGAATAATGTCGCCGTAAAGGTCACTTTAAACATGATCAAGTATTGCATAGCAATACGTTATACCCCACTGGAGAATAGGTAATACACTTGACCCAATTTTGGTGTGCAACACACCTCTAGCCTATAATGTGTTAACACACGATGGTAGGTGTACATGTTACCGTATATCAAGTATGGCCTGAACAAAATAATTCAATATAAAAGGTCAAAGATCAAGGTCAGTGTGACCAAATTCTGAGTCCGACCCACCCATATGCCATGAAGTGTGCAGCCACCAAATGTGGTAGAATCAATTCTTATGAAACAGGGAACATGGCTAGAATAGGACAAGGTGAAACGTTATGTGGGGTGAAGGCAAGAAATAAGTCTAGTGATTCAATTTTGTCACATGACACAGCAATTCTATGGAGTGTTTACAAACAAAATTTGGCTGGTGTTGGCTAGCGTATAGGATATTAGGCCTGATCAAGGTAAACTTATATGAGGAGTCAAAGGTATAGGTCATAGTTTCCAATTATTAGTGCATGACACAAGCCTATCCTGTGAAATGTACAGTAGCGAAATGTTCTTGGATTAGGTCTTATGGAACACGATTGAAATATTCCCGCGTTTCGAAGTAAAGCGGGAATAATTTTTCTGAATGTGTTCCGCAACAAAGTATCCTTCGTGACGGAAAAGGGTTGAAGTAAGTACAGGGGATGCGAAGCATGGTCACGTGGTTTGCGTATTTTTGTACGGTTGCAATGCAGGTATTCAGTCACTCTAGGTCGGACCTTCATTATATGCACTCAAAATTTATTGACGATTTCAATTTTAAAGGAAGTTTCTGTAACGAGTCTTGTTCATTTATTTGTTATTATTTATTAATTTTTTTTAATCTTTGAAAAAAATGAGGTGGAGCTCGGCATCTTATTCCTGAAGTTAATTTTCCTTGCGCCGAACACAGGTTTCCAGACTTTTCAGTCCAGTATTGTAATTCTAAAGGTTTTATCTCTGGTTTTTCCTGGGCGGCCACATTGACCAGTGAAGGGTAACATTTATTGACGTTTGTTTTTGTATGCATTCGATTAAGACATACATGGTTTTAAACAAATATATATATACATACATTAAAAGTTGTGCTCGAAAGAGGTGAGGTTTATTGTTATTCAGATAAGTTAACTGCTTTTTGTATAATGCATGCACAATAAGAAAAATTATAAAGTAAAATGCTACAACTTTGGTTCTTGGTTAATTGGATGTTGCCATATCACAAACTTAAAAAATGAAGTTTGAATGAAACTAGTATCTATAATGGTTTTGAAGCTATTCAACATTTTAATTTGTGTATTTGCCTAATTTGCATAAGTTGAAAGCCTACAACTTTGGTTTATGGTCCACTGGATGGGGCTTTGCCACAAACCCATAAATTGAAGTAGGAATGGCACCTCTATCTATAATAGTTTTGAAGCAAAATTTACATTTTGCATGTTTACCTATTTTGCATAAATTGACAAACCTATAAATTGAAATTGAAATGACATGTCTATGTATAATAATTTTGGAGATATTAAACTTTGAAACTTTGCAAAGCCCCTTATTAGCATAATTTGAAATTCTACTTAACTGATACTGTCTATTATATTGGCAAGTGTCACAAACCTATATATGCACATTGAAATTTTGAGTATCTGCAATATTTTGGAAGATATGGAGCTTTTAAAATTTTAATTGCCCCTAAATTTGCATACTTTTAATCATCATGACTGTTCCAAATGAGGTACACAATTTCACTGGTTAGGTCAGTCACCATAGCAAAGTTGGTGGTTTGCAGAAAAATAGTGCTTGAGAAAATCTCTAGATCAACTTGATTGTGAAGACGAAAGGAAGAAAGGAAAGAAAGAAAGAATTCTTGGAATAAAATGTCTGGGTTGGCACCAAGACATAAATATGGCTTGCACAAGCCGAAACTTTGTGGGGTTAAAGGTCGGGAAATAGATCACAGTGACCCAGTTTTGGCACATGACACTCCGCTATTCAAGGAAGCGTCTACACGCAAAATCAGGTTAGCGTGGGCCTAAGGGTATAGGAAATATGGCAGAGAATAGCCCCTGCGTAAGGGCGGACAGATCAGCAGACAAGCCGCAAACTTAAGAAACCCCTTCCAAGTCCTGATGGGGGCTACTTATCGCCTATCATAATATGACATGAGAGTTCAAGCAGAGCACCATTAAACAGTATTTACAAATATTAAATGCATATTGAATTATCTTTCCAAACCCTTTGTATTGAAGGAGATATATGTCCACCCACCCTATATTCTGTGGTACAATACAAAATTAATAGTACCACTTGTGCCAATCATGTGTTCATCTGAGTTAAGCATACAGTTCATGCAACGTATAAAACACATATAATGCTTACACTCATATAAATGATCATAGCAAACTGTTTGGTAAAATGAATTTCAAATACGTGAACCATCAAATGACCCAGCCTGCATCGACATATTCTATGTGTTAGCATACTTTTCATTCTCTAACAATGCTTCTAATATTTTTTGCGAAATGCGGGACATTTCCTCAGATATTTTGCAATAATATTAGAATCTTTCTGTAGAATGAAAAACATTTTGAACACTAGAGTCTACAGTCTAGACGTTCAACAAAATGATGATGATAATAATAATAATAATAATAATAATAATAATAATAATAATAATAATAATAATAATAATAATAATAATAATAATAATAATAATAATAATAATAATAATAATAATAATAATGAAAAAACTAGACATCTTCAATACGAAAGATTGACTGAAGGGTCCTCATTAATAAGGCTGCCATTTGCTTCAGGTGGTCTAGTTATGCTACAGTATAATAAGTGCAATATCTCTTTTCCGGCTTAATAAAGTAAAAAGTGCGCATACAAACATATGCAAAGTATACAGTTAATGAAAGGTCATTCACAGAAGTGCATTTTGTGATAAAAAAATGTTATTTATGTGACAATTCGGGAAAGAATCAAAGTTTTTGCCTTTTCCACAGTCTACTGACCATTGCTTGTTTAAAAACGTATACATTTCATGTCTATATGAATACTTCTTACAATATGCAGCTAACCAAGGAATAGCGCACTTATAACACTGGGGCATAGCTAAAGAACGTTAAAGCAACTGCTCTTTTTACTCATGTTGCCAATTCCCCTCCTACTCTTTTTGGCTTTGCTGTCCACGCCTTGTTCAGCCATGGTTGTTGTGGTAGCTGGACTTGGAAAAAGGGGGTTATATGGGGTAGATAGAAATTTTAATGTTCTATTGAAATTCCAATGATCACTTACATCATCATGTTATCCATTACACAGACACATTTTGAGGAGTAAATACACACGTATAAGTTTATCGTTTATCATGGACAGATATGAAATCAGTAATATGTCCATTATTGACCACTGTGCATACACTCATTTTCATTTGGACAAACATAAATCTGAAGCACCTTGCCCCCCTCGTAACGTAATGCAATCTGTCAATTGAAGGGAACAGCAGTCACACGACTGTCCTCACTGTGTTTCCTTGGGACAGGTCAGCTGGCCCGTGTCAGGAAAGGGGGTTAAAACTTGTACCGAGGTCTTCAGTTATACAGTGGTGTAACTGCCCCATGGATTAGTTAGCCCGGGTACATTTACACTAGCTTTTATGCATACCGATTTTCTTACACAGTGAACTGAGGGGTAACTAAAACTGGTTTCAGTTATACCATGGTTAAGCTACACCTCCTTTATGCATACGGGCCCTGGGCCCGTATGCATAAAGGTGGTTTAGCTGTGGTTTATCTTATTCCAGGGAAGAACCATGGTGTAAAGTCTAAACTGTATGGATAAAGGTGTTACAAAGTTAACCCTGGTGTAAAGTTACACCAGGTTTAAGAATCCGTATGCAAGAAGGAAGTATAGCTTAATCCATGGTGTAAATGGCCTTAAACTACCCAAGATCTCTAAACCTGCCAGTGGGATAGTTTAACAGAGGTGTAAGTCCCAGTGGAAGTCTATTTCCCTGTATACGAGGGACCTGTTATGATCTGTAACGTAAATACTTATAACACTGTACATTAAGTGAGTGTTCATATATGATAAAATGTCAAATAGTGATACCAACAGTACGAAAGATCAGCTCAATTTCATATGCCTTGTGCTGTTACCATTAATAAACAAAATTGTACTGTGTGTACATCAGTCAAACATGCCCAATGTATGCACTATCTGAATATTAAATGTGTTTTCTCTACTGCAAATCTACACATGAAAATACTGTAATTACAGAAATCCAAACTGTATCCATTACTAGTATGAAAAACATTGACTGACAGTTTGCGTGAAACTAAATGTTTTATTGCCTGCAAAGCAAACCAAGTTCTGTCTTACTACACTTGGAAACCATGTATGTCTTAATCAAATGCATAGAAAAACAAACGTCAATAAATGTTATCCTTTATTGGTCAATGTAGCCGCCATGCAAAAACCAGAGATAAAACCTTTAGAATTATATTATCCAGCCTAAAGACTCCGGGAACCTGTGTTTGGCGCAATTAACGTTAACTTCGGGAGTGAGACGCCGAACTCCACCTCAAATAATAATAATAATAATAATAATAATAATAATAATAATAATAATAATAATAATAATAATAATAATAATAATAATAATAATAATAATAATAATAACAATAATAACAAAAACAATAACAATAATAAATAAAAAAAAATAAATTTACAAAACTCACAGCATAAACTTCCTTAAAAATTGAAATCGTTTACAAAGTTTGAGTGTATATATTGTTGGTCCGAACTAGAGTGACTGAATACCTGCATTGCAACCGTAACCCCCCCCCCCCCCCGTCCACCCCAACAAACCACGTGACCATGCTCCGCACTCCCTCTTCTTACTTCACCCCTTTTGCGTCACGTAAGCTACTTTATTGCGTAACACATTCAGAAAAAATAATTCCCGCTGTACTTCGAAACGAGTGAATATTTCAATCATGTTCCATAATACCTAATCCAAGGCCGTTTCGCTGCTGTATATTTCACGGGATATGCCTGTGTCGTGCATTTGGGTCACTATGACCTTTACCTTTGACCCCTCATATGATTTTACCTTGACCATGCCTAATATTTTACACCCTTGCCCCAAGTTAGCTGGAACTTAGTCTGCTTTGCAGACAATAAAATATTCAGTGACTGGTCAGGTATTTTAACAGTGGGATGATATTTATAATGACTTCCACTGATTAAATCAGGCTAAGTTAGAATCTTAGTTTGATTCTATTTCCATTCAAGGCAATTTTTCAATGAAAGTAAAAGAATTGTGCCTTCGTGTGTGCCTTGATAAGCGCAAGAACAATTCTGCAATAAAATATTTTGCCTCCAAAGCAGGCCCAGGCTGCGTATTTTGTTTTCTCCAATGGTTTCAACAAATACATATAAACATACATTAAAAGTTGTGTTCGAAAGAGGTGAGGTTTGTTTCAGATAAGTTCAATGCGTTTCGTATATTGCATGCGAAAAGTTACTTTTTATAAACATGTGCAAGCTGAAGATTTTCTGGCAAGATTTTGTTAGCCAATAAATTTACTCAAATGTTCAATCATTTTTTATTAAAATTTGCCCGCTACCTGGTCTCTCTGTCCCGCTAAATGCAATTTGATTGTAAAGTTGTGCGTTACATGTCTTTTAAGTATAGTTAAGAAATATGGCTTGCACAAGCCGAAACTTCTTGTGGGGTTAAAGGTTGAAAAATAGGTCACAGTGACTCAATTTTGGCACATGACACTCCGCCATTCAGGGAAGTGTCTCCACGCAAAATTAGGTTAGTGTGAGCCCAAGGGTACAGGAAATATGGCACAGACTAGGCTCTACGCAAGAACGGACAGGCGAGCAGACGGGTCTGACTAAGTTACATACAGTTCATGCAACATATAAAACACATATTATGTCTTCACTCATATAAATGATCAAAGCAAACTGTTAGGCAAAATGAATTTCAAATACTTGAACCATAAAATGACCTTGCCTGCGTTGACATATTCTAAAAGTTAGCATACTATTCCTTCTTTAACAATGCTTCTGATATTATTGCGAAATGTGTGACATTTCTCAGATATTTTGAATTAATATTAGAATCTTTGTTGTAGAATGAAAAACATTTTTAACACTAGAGTCCACAGTCTACACATTCAACAAACACAAAGCAAAAATAGACATCTTCAATACGAAACATTGACTGAAGGCTCCGCATCAATAAGGCTGTAATTTGCTTCAGGTGGTCCTGTTATACCACATTATAATCAGTGCAAATATCTCTTTTCCGGCTCCATAAAGTAACGGATTACTCTCGGCGCCCACATTTTTGTCCCTCAATTAAGAATTTTTTTAGACTTTGCAGAAGAATAATTTACCTACAATTTCCATATTATTGTCTGTGAAATGAAAGAGCACTTTTGAATTTGTTCTTAGGGCAAGTTCTGGTGACATAGACCACTGTACTGTGTGTCTTCCGGTCTGCCATCAAAAAAACACTTCAAAAGTTTCACAACAAGTAAAAGAAAAAGAAGTTAGTCTTCAATAGGAATGTGGTCCATTATGATGTGCATCTGTGAAAAAAATGGGAAAGCTGCGTGGCATACTTCTTGAGATATCATGATAACGTCGTCCCCATGTGCACCACTCAGACGGCCTAAAAGATAAATACTTTAAAGTTTCATAACAAGTTTATAAATACAAAGAGGAACCTAGTTTTAAATTGGAACCTGTCCATCATAAGATGCATCTCTGACAAAAATTTGGGAAAGCTGTGGTCAATATTTTCGAGAAATCGCGGTAACGTCGAAAAGACGGACGGACGGACGACGCATCTGACGACAATACCCTCCGGCACTTTATTTGCCGAGGGTAAAAATTGCGCATACAAACATATGCGAAGTATACATTTGATGAAAGGTCATTCACAGAAGTCTATTATCTGATCAAACGAACTGTTGTTTATAAGACAATTAATTGCAGGATCAAAATTTTTGCCTTTTCCAGAATCTACTGACCATTACATGTTTAAAAATGTATACATTGCATATGTCTATTTGAATACTTCTTACAATATGCAGCTAACAAATGGATAGTGCACTCATAACAGTGGGGCATAGCCAGACAACGTTCTTTTTTCTCATGCTGCCCATTCCCCTCCTACTCTTTTTGGCTTTGCTGTCTATGCCTTGTGCAGCCATGGTTGTTGTGACTGGACTTGAAAAAAAGGGGGTTATATGGAGCAGATAGAAATTTTAATGTTTCACTGAAACTCCAGTGATCAGTTACATCATCATGTTATCCATAACACAGACATATTTTGAGGATTAAATACACACATATAAGTTTATTGTGTACCATGCACAGATATAAAATCAGTAATATTTCCATTATTGACCACTGTGTGTACACTCAATTTCATTTTGACAAACATAAGTCTGAAGTCCCTTGCCCCCCTCGTCACGTGATGCAATCTGTCAATAAAAGGGGACAGCAGTCACACGACTGTCCTCAATATGCTCACCAAGGACAGGTCAGCTGGCCAGTGTCAGGAAAGGGGGTTAAAACTTGTGTCAAGGTTTTCAGTTAAACAGTGCCGTAAGTGCCCCATGGATTAGTTACCCCGGTTATAACTACACCAGCTTTTATGCATACCAATTTTCTTACACCATGAGCTGAGGGGTAACTAAAACTGTTTTAAGTTATACCATGGGTAAGTTACACCTCCTTTATGCATACGGGCCCTGGGGTTTAACTGCTCAGACGTGTTTTGCCCTGAATGAAAAAGCATTATGTACTCCATCCATACTTCCGATTTCCATATCGGACATGGAATTCTATATATTTTCTTTCATTTATCCATGGAAATTTGACAGACTAAACCTCTTATAGAAAATATATGAAAGAATATGGAACTGTGATTCTAAACTTTTCTTCAAATGGAAAAAAAATTTAGAATTTACGACTTAACGTGAATGATTACATAGAATTGGGGACTTTTTATGGTAGAGACATTGAAGGTGTGAACTTCGATTTTTTTTTCGGCATGGAGAGAATATGGAATATGCTACTTTAAGATTGAAATTAGACGGGGACCCAGCCTATATTTTTAACATAGTAATCTGAAAAAAAAATTACTATCACTATGAGATGGACTTGATGCACCCACTATACAACTAAGCCATGTGTGTGAATTTTCTAGGATCAGTCCTGACCTGTATTTCATTTTTACAAACATATTTGATGGATAATATGAGGGGTTTTATCATTTAAAACGCCAATTAATGCAGGCATATAATGCATTTTAATCATATACGTAATGCAAATTTAATTTCACGTGAAACTATTTTGAAACTTAATCTTTTATTTGTATGATAATATGAGTACACGAGGCATATTAATTGTATAAATTTTAGTTCTTAAAGTCAACGCCTGGGCCATTGTGTAGGCACCTCAATTGGCGAGTTCATGTTGAACTTTTTAGGATTCAGGCATTGAAACCAGAGTTGGGTTTAACTTGTGACTAAGAAATGGTCCCTGCCACACAGGACCAATATCGTTTACACATTTTCATGTATGCAAAACTTCGAGATAGCCCCACAGAAATTCACAAAGAGTTGCAAGCTGTGAAGGGTGAGTCTTGTCCTTCTTACCACACAATGGCTCAGTGGTCCAGATATTATAAAGCATGTAAAGACATGTTTACGGACAGGTCTCGCAGTAGGAGCCCAATTGAGTTCATGCATGAGCATTCTATTGCGCTTGTCCGGAATTTGATAGATGATGATACCTGCCCAATGAAAACGGCAAGTAAGCATGTATAGTGGCCTGTCCGGTATGGCACAGTAGGAAGAATATTTATGGTTCATTTGAAGTATGTGTACAAAAAGCCCATTGCATGATGGGTACCCCAATTGCTAACTTATGAGAGGGAAGGCAAACAGATTTAAATGCTCAAGCTCTTGCCAAGACATTTGGTCCCACATGTAAAAAGAGACTGATATATGTTTTAACTGGAGATGAGTCTTGGCTTCACTTCAGTCAAATCGCAAATAAAAAGGGTCTGGGTCGGATAAGATAATAAATGTTCAGCAATTTGCAGGATGCCATTTCACTGGGAAAAGTGGATTTTTATTTTTTTTTATTATTATTCCACTATGTCGGTAATGGAAACCCTCAATTCTGGGTTGAGAATCAGATGTGAGGTGGAAAGTAACCACGATAATTAGCGTTTCATCAGGTATGAGCTGTTTAATGAACATTTCGGTGCCAAAGTTTTACCAGTACAAAAGGTAAATGGAAAACAGTGACCGTTTAACTGTAGATTAACGAGACATTTTGGTGAATTTGTGATCATTCTGGTCTAAGCTTAGCAGCTTATATATATATATATATATATATATATATATATATATATATATATATATATATATATATATATATATATATATATATGTATATATATATATATATATATTTATTTATTTATTTTTTTATCTTGTGTTTTAACTATACTGTACGTTTGAATTCGTGTATGTATTTCGTGGTGACGTTGATTCAACTTGGAATATTGCAGTGCCTATCGTAAAGAATTGAACTTTTGACAGGCAATATTCATGACGTCTATGGGGGTTGTAGCATCCAGTAATTTACAAAATCCAAGGTTTCATGCACAAAACCTCAGGATTTGTGATACAAAATGTTGGGCTTTTGTTATGAAACTCGGTTTTGTGTCTGAAACCCTGGGTCTCATTACAAAACGCACAGTTTTGACACAAACCCCTGGGCTTTTGCTCGAAAATCTGATATTCTTACGAAACTAAGGGAATCGTCACAAACCCAGGGATTTCTAAGCAAAACTCTAGGATTTCTACTTGCAATGTTCAGTGATTAACAAAATTATTTTTTTTCAAGGGTTTCTTCATGCTTTTCTTATTTCACTTATCAACAAAATCTAGGGTTTTGTTTCAAAATCCCGGGTTTCGTAGTGACATTTGGAGTTTTTGTGTTTGCAGTGTTCAATATCTCAAAACGCATGGTTTTGTATCTTTACAAACGTATAGCATACTTATGGCTTACATCTGTCTGTGTAATCTAGAGTTGAGTCACGCCCTTCAGTAAGCAGGGATGAGGAAACTAAAGAGAGCTTACAGATTTTTTTTCAGTAGAATTATAGAAAGTACCCAGGCAGTGGAATAGGCTCAGGATATAATAAATTCCGAAAAAGGCCAAGATTGCCGACTTGACAAATGTAGGGGTATTGTTATTGTATTCAATTTGAGCAAAATATTTAGTCGGGCAACGTGCCAGAAACTGAGCAGAACAATTGAAATACTTGGGATTCTGGAAGAAATTCACGAAGGTTTAAGACCAGCAAGAGAGATAGGCGATCATATATTTGCACTGACTCAGGTTTTGGAGTTGGCAAGACAAAAGCGGAGAAAAGCTTTCATGGGTAACCTTAATGTGAGAAAGGCATATGGTAATTTGTGGAGAGACGCTGTATTGGAACAACTCAGTGGTTTGAGATTTGGAGGCAGTTTCCTGGAAAAAGCGAAGCCCTACACACCGAAATAGAATTTAAACTTTCACTATGAAATGTAGTAGTAGAAAATGCACAGCTGAGCAAAGGCCTAAAATAGATGTTTGCTCTTTGTGATTTTGTTTGCTGTATATATTAAGGCCTTTGGTTATCAAATATATATTGCTCTTCACACTGTAGGCTGTAAACTTTGTGACAAAAATACAGTTGCAAAATGGGACGATACAAATCCGAGGGGTTTTGTGACATCACACAATCCGGATTTATGTGGATTTCACGATTCATCTTTCAGCGTTTTAAACATATATGCAGCAAGAATTAAGAGACAGTATTCATTCCCTGTGCAAATCATTGCCATTGATTTGAAATTGTTTGATGTACAATCGCTGGGTTTAGTATGACAAAGCCCAGTGTTTCGTAGCATATTTTAGAATTATATGGACAAAACCCTGAGTTTCATTTAAAAAACTTTTGTCTTCTAACAAAACCCAGGCTTAATTGACACAGCTGGTAAAGACACTGTGTGCTGATTGGCTCAACACAAACGCCCGGTTTGTTCCTCAACTTACAATTTGCTAGACATTGTGAGACCCCAATACCAAGAACTTTGTTAGGTTTCAAAGCCCAGGGTTTTGCTCTGCTATTTCAAAATTCACAAAAACCAGAATTTTGTACTGAAACCCTCAGATCTGTCCAGGTTCGAAAGAGGTTATGGCTTTGATTCACAAGACCCAGCATTTTGAATCAGGAATGCAGATATGTGATTCGCTGAGTAAATTATATTCTGTACAAAACTCTTGGTATGTGCACACAAATCACGGCTTCGTAACAAAACCCAGAGTTTCATATTATTCCCTGGGTTTTGCACAACGAAATCCATCCAGGGTTTTGTACATGAAACACTGGATCCTTTGAATTAGAAATGAAACTAACGTGACGTAATAAAAAAGCCGGTCAAAACTACTCAACACAAGCCCATAATGCAAACGAAAGGATGTTCAATTATCATATCTGTTACACACGAAGTTATATAAATATTAAAGATTGAATTGTAATTGCAATTTTTTGATTCCCAAAAGTTTTGGCCCTTTATTTTTCAAGCAACCTCTTCGTTATATGTATATTAGTGCAGGGAGCCAAACAGGCGTGGTTATCATGAAGTTGCCTATGAAAGCAACGATTATTTTAGTGCATGAGGCTATCGCTTTCTTTCCAACTGAACTGCAATTGTGCCCCTAATCTTTGGATGGTAAGCAAAGTACCAAATGGAAATATAAAGCAGTTATCCTTCTGCTCTTTTATTATATTTATCACAATATATATTTATTGCCGGCATGTGGCTGAAGATAAATTGATGTAGTCTAAGACAGCACATAGATCGAAAATATTTTGTGTCATTGAACAAATTAAGCAATGTTGTAAGATTATGCTATTGAATTTAAAAATGTTCTATTGTCATATAGACACAGATTTGCAGTGAAGAATTTTTTTTCCTAGTCCGGGAAACTTAATGTGAACCAACAGACAAGGAATTTTTAATTATTCTTGTCAAGCAAAACAACAAAGATCTGTATGGAATTTTTGGACATAGGATGACCCCACCTACATTTCTGGACTGTCAAGAAAAGGTGGTGTTGCTACATATAAAACAGAAACCAAAGAACAAAAACATGTAGAAACCAATCAAAGTTGCTTCGCCACGTTGCTTGACTACCGTGCCTTCTAGGTGACCTTCACTTTCAGCAAGAGTGCAGTGATGGCACATTATCACGAGTACGCGTATCTTATGCATCTTTTTAATCCGGCATAATTGTACGCTACTTTGTCGAAATACAAATTTATGTATGCTCCAGTATGGGTACTCTAAAGTAAAAATGGGCGACAAAATAGTGTCTGTCAGGTAAAATGGGATAAGTATGAGAGTTAGTTAATTGGATTTGATTTAGTGGGGCAAAGCATCAAAATACACAACATAAATTAATATCAAACGATCTCAAGCCATGGCAACATGTTTGAACCATAACACTCGAACAATATTATAAGGGCTTACAATGGCATTTTACTCGTTATTATGTCTTGCGTTTCATGTCTACTATCATACTCTCAAAGATATTAACAAGGGACAGATATTGAAATGAACCAAATTCTAAAGATCAGAAAACAATTCTAAACAGAGGATAAAGATTATTCAGGACCAAAAGTTCATACAGAGAAAAGAATGGACGGACAAGACTGTACATTTTATATGCCGCCGTCCTTTTCCAGAGCGTTAGGTATGAACAAGAGTTTTTTTAAAATCGTGAGATGATATTTCTTATATGCTTCTGGACGAAGAAACACAAATACAATTTGCCCTTTTGATTTTAAAAGAAAGTAAAATTTATGCAAGGTAGCACCTTTCAGGTTTTTGGTATAATACAAACTCATGTCTGAATAGGATCATTACCAAATTATAACACATGCGACAAAGCCTTCATCACATTCATCGCAGTCATGATAAGCATAAAAAGACAAGCCAATTTGACTTCTGTGACATTCAGCCCCCAATATGGATTGTCAAATTTGCGAAACAAACATGCTCACCAAAGATTATCGGCGCCAAGTTTCTTGGAGACCCATTTCATAGTATCTACCTTACCTATCTTTATAAAATGCATTAGGTCCCAGAAATAACAGTTTAAGGAGCTTCGATCTGGAGAGTGACGCAAAACATTATGTTCAGAGCGCGGAAAAAATAAAGTCGCTACGTCGTTCATGTAAGTTGGCACCACTTCATAAAACGTACAATTATTTGTTTCAACTTGCTGAAGACATTATGAAAATTGTGGTAAAGTAAAAAGGGCACACTGCAGGAAAGAAGATAAAATCCTTCTTACAGAACTTGATGCACAAAAACATGAATGTTATGTTCCATATACGTGCATTTCTTTACCAGTATGCAAAAAACGTCACTTTTGCTGCGTTAGCTGTTGCTATTGCGCGCCACAAAAAATGTTCCCCGTCATACATGCTGTAAATCTTGAGTAAATATATATATATAGCTTGTGCTGAATCAATTTATAACATCTGTAGTTTGCAACTCCATTGTAAAATATAATTCAATCATTATAGAGAATCATGAAGTAATTTGGACAGTAGAAAATTACGTGGTCCATTATAGTGAACAATGAATCTTTGCTGGTTATAAGCATATAGAAGACTTGCGTACTGACGAATATACAATATATACTGCATCTTTGATTGTCTTTCAAACTGTTTGTGAAAACGCATGGTTTCAAGAAAATATACGTGCATGATAATTGGAAATATCAGAAGTTCAGTAACAACTGTTGGAAGGTAAATATGTTCTAAAAAGGCTTATGTTCAAAGGTATGATATTTGGTCACTTTCAACTGGAGAAAGTTTTTGTACACTTTTTGTATTTCTCTCTTTCTTTCTCTCTCTCTCTTTCTCTCTCTCAAACGGAGAACGGTGAATTATATTAAGGAACTGTATGTACCACAGTGACATATTATATTCACTGAGATCTTAATAGACAATAAAATAATTTCTTAGTGCCATTCAAGTTGTGTTGCTACGATTAATTGTAATTTTGTCAATAATTTCGGTAGTCATGGCAAGCTTTAAAGACAACAAGTTTGGTATTGTGAGACATATTGTTTCCTTTGATAAACAAAACATAATTCAATACACAAATATCGTCAAAAATTGCCAAAATACGTCATTACATGTTACACTGAGTAACCCTTTATTTAGTTTGTGGTCACTAACAAAGTGGCAATAGAATTACATAAATCTTTCTAAAATCCCTTAAAAATTACTAGAAGAGCAGGAAAGCAAAATATTGCTCATGTGTAAACTGCTCCTGTTGTTCATTGTTGAAATAGAAAGGTCAATGACAATACAGGAAGATGCTTGCAAAATAAACATACAAATTTATTCTTCGACCGCTGGCTGAAACATGGCTTGCTTCATTCGTAGTGAACTAGGATTGGGACTCACACAAGTTCCACACAATTTTCAATGCGAATAGGGTTTCGTCTCCTTGCTGTTTCACGTGACCAACATGTACCTTAGTCAGGTTTGTGACGGTCAGTATGTCACTATTCACCCAAAACTTGCAGATCCTCTACAAATCCCTTTAAGTTTAAGGTTAGGTTGGTTCTCATTTCCAGGCCATCATATTTAGAACGCACCAGGTGAGCCTTTTGTCCAGAAAGTGAAAGAGGCGTTTTCTTGTGTCTGTCTTTGACACACATACACACACACACACACATAAATACATACATACATACATATGTATATATATAAATATGTATATATATGTGTATATATATATATTTATATATATATATATACATATATATATATTGACTTTGATATACATTCCCCCTGTTTTGATTTTGCTGATGAAACACCACCTGGTTTGGTGCTGGAGACTTACCCAATTGTATTTTTTTACATACAGTAGGTAAAGTTTTTGTACTTGTGTTGCAACAGCAGAAAAGGAATCATGAATTATGTTTTGTATGCTGTATTAAATGGCGATATTGGGCTATGGTACCTAGATAATTTGTGTACTTTTAAATTAGTCTTCAGAGCATTCGATACATCATATTTCGGTTAAGTCTGATATTTCACTTTTTATTAGTTTTCAAACTTAAAAATATTTACAGTTGAAGAAAGATCCAAAGAATCAATCAATGAGACATTTGGTTGCACTTGCCAGTTTGATGTGCATGGGCCATGGTTTTAACGCAATTGGGAGTATTATTTTGGAATTACATACGGATTTTGAAACCTTAAGAAGACACATTTCTTTGCAATTGGTGAAACAGCAAGATAATAGTATGCTTGACCAAGAGTGCTTACCATCGCTCATGTAAAGGTGGCCTACGTTTGTTTTTTTATGAGTGATGACTGTGTTTCTTTTTTGGGGGTGGATCTTGATATGAATGTGACCGCCTGTGGTGTCAAATATTCAACATTAGATTAAAGGCTCTTGTAATTTTTTTTTGCTCTTGCCACATCGTGTATAATTTCTCCCTGCGAAGGTTCACAGGCAATTGCAAATACAGTTTAAAGGAAGCAAGGCGCTGGTCTATGAGAATTTCAGGCAAGAGTGTGGATATGCACATTCAGATGTAGGGTACATTAATATACAAACATATAATGCAGATTGTTTTACATGTATTGTGTCCATGAAAGTACAGATGGAAGTCAGAACATTTGGTTTACACTTATATGAACATAATGTAGGTGTTTTTCTGTTGTGCTCTTAAATTATTACACTCATAATACATCAGTTGAGAAGCAGTTATATATGCTTAAAGAAACAAAACATGACAAGTACAAAAAGCATGGGTGTTGCAAACGCATTTCTCAATAATACGCAGGGCATGATAGTACATAATCTGGACCCATATTTTTGTTGGAAAACTAAAACAATAGTCTAGTATATGCATTTGTCAACCTGCAGATGCCTCTGGTATGTATTAATCATTCATCAGAAAAACGAAAGGAAATTCGTAAGGATTTTCCTTGTTCACAATTAAATCTCTAACGAGTCAAGATGGTACATGCAAAGCAGACCAACAGTGACAAAGCTTCATTCTGAAGAGTCACTCTAAAACATTGATTGTTTAGCATTTCATGACAGATAAATCAACCTCACAATATGCCTGGACCCACATAATATACATGGATTGTGAAACAAATCTTTTGCTGAATAGATTTACATTTTGTAACATAAATACTCTGATGTAAACTCCATGGCACTCTGAAATTTGGAGTCTTCTTTTAAAGAAGACGTATTAAACTGCAAATTCACGTACCCAAGTCATCAGGTTGTCATTTAGGCACATCCGGTTTTTGAATGTGTTTTTTTAAGTTCTGCCGTCAAAATTGTGTGTTATGATGAATTGAAAATTGCGCATACAGAAGAAAAACACACACACACATCCCCCCCCCCAAAAAAAACAGCGGGCCATGACAGTAACGGGTGATAATTAAGGTATGATTCCACAGAATAAGTAGCGGTCAGCATGATGCCTGTCAGGTGAAGGATTTAGATTAAAATGGGTAAAATGAATTCATTGCATGCCATTTGCACTGACAAATTGATGGCCTGTGCGTATGTTGCACAGGGCTGCATCCTGTCTAATATGAGAGTACTTTTGACCATCAACCACTTCAGTTAGATGAACGATTAGTTTTCCTTTTTATATTGGAAGTGAAAATGTAATATGTGCGTGTGACAATCCCGCTCATCGTATCCACCAGGGCAATCCCAGACACCATTGCTCATCATTGGCATGAAAATACAATATGAATTTGGACACTTAAATGCATGAGAACATTCGACGAAATGACATCGCTGAAGGTGAACACCATTTCGACAATATCTAATCACACTCATACCCTTCAAGTCACACGTGCACAGTGTTGATCTTGGGAAACATTACAATTTAGTTTTCTCATTGCAGGATAACCAGTGTATATGAGAGCACATTCTCAGATAAATGTTGCCACGTGTAAGCATTTTGTGTCTCAATGGTAAAGACGTTTGTGTCTCTTGTCAGAAAAAGGGGCATTTATTCTTTAATCTCCCTGGCAAGCGATTTCATCAGACCCTCTTATGCAGCCAACGTTATCTAAAATTTGAAATCAGTATACATCCACCGTTAATACATTGATAGAATGAATTACAACTACATGCTGAAGGTAAGCACAAAGATACACAGATTAAAGATGTTGGATCAGCACCATCTGACGATGAGCAGATATTTTGACATTTACCTTCATCCGAATTATCGGAACAATAAGATTTTCTATCGCAAACATGGGGCTCCAGGATGCAAGACTTATTGGCTGACCAAGCATTCTTGCGTTGGAGAAGGTAAGCTTGAATTCGTTTGACAAATAACAGCAATATGTGCGGTATGTTTGCAATAAGTATTCATTCTTATATTTGGTTTAAACATATTTATTGCAAAAACAATTGGCCAACAGGCGATGCCTATATGAAGGCCTCTTGTATTCTTATATTTGGTATTTTCATTTTACAAGACAGAGTTATTCAGATTCATCTTCTAGTGCAATGCCACCTACTTGCAGCCATTCTAGACAAAATTATAAATATGCCAACGATTTCCCATTTTTACCAGTAGCAACTTTGAGTGGAACTCGAAGGCCTGACAAATTCCATGAAATTGTCAGATTATGTATGCTATCAAACGTAACTAGGTTTGTACAGCAATACGCACTCAAAAGTGTACTGATTTATCATTTTTTTGTAATTGCAACTTTGTGCGGAACTCCTGGGACTAACAAATTCCATGAAATTGCCAGGTTACGTATGCTGTCAAAAGTAACTAGGTTTGTACAGCAATACGTACTTCAAGGTGTAACAGGATCCCGTCTGTAACGAGAATTCGATCTTGATGATAGCATTATGAATCCAGCTCTAAGAAAACCACATGTAATAGTGAGTGTTGTGCGATTGAAAATATGAGCATGGCAGCATGTTCCAGTTAAAAGCAGCCAATGTCATATTGCAAATTTCTTATTTTGTTGCTGTGTGGATAATTGTTTTACAGGGACAATGGAGGCTGTTGTCTCACAAATGAAAGATGTTTATTGTACAATTTGCATGTAATGCAGTTCCTTTGAAATGACTTTTGAACACACACGGTACGAAAAGTATTTTTTCACTTGAAATTACCAAATACAAAATTTTGAAGTTTTTCCTGACAATTTCGCATGGAGGTTAGTGTATGTGCAAACGCCAACAAAAAATACCTTGACATTGGGTACAGATATATGCTGTGTCACATTTGGTTGCCATGGCAACCATAGTTTGCCATTTTTTATAGAGTTCTCGATGCACATTTGGTGAGTCCTTGTAGAGACACACTACACTTCTTCTACCTACTCTACTGTTTAAGATTTAGTGTTATGTCCATAAAACTTTGCTTTTCAGCACAAGATCGGCATGTTCAATATGTGCAATTGAAATGAGTATTTAACCCTTATGCGAGAAGGACGCGGTATATATCTTTTATTTTATTTTTTTGTTTGTGAATACGTAGATGATCATAACTGATCAGGTTTTAATGTTAGCTGCCTCTGCTATATTTAACCGAAAGAGAACTCCCACGTGGCTTTTCCATGACACATAACTTATTTGATAACGGCCATATTTACAGAAAGTATTGAGAAATGTGACTGGAAACCATAAAAAGTTGGAATGGGTGTTCACGACTGAAATTTTGAAATAAAATCGCAATTTCTGTGACACCAAGGAGAATACAGAGCGGTAGGTCTGATATCTTTCTTTGGTGCATACATTTCTGCTAGGTTAGATACTAATTAACTTGTGGACACCTCCGCATTATGGTTTTACTGTATTTCCATTACACCATATTACTACCATGCGTGTAGAAGCACTGGTATGAGGTTGAAAAAACTGGAATTCATCCCATGGCCTCCAAATATCTCTGTAAAGTAAAAGGTACAGTTACATTTTCCCAGAAAGAATTGACAGAACAACGACTCCTAAATAAATCTTGTAATGTTATGCCTGCAAAAAACAGTGACATTACACACTTGTAATTTGCATTTGCTTCACTGAAGCGTTTTACCCAAGAAAGCAATAAATATTTAACCTTCAACTTCAAATTAAGAAGTTTTAACCCTTCATTCGCAGGATTTTGAGACATATATATATATATATATATATATATATATATATATATATATATATATATATATATATATATATATATATATATATATATATATATATATATATATATATATATATATATGTATATTTATATACTATGTCGCAAACCCCTGCGAATGAAGGGTTAAAACTTTTATATTATAAATATATATATATATTACATTTTTGGAACATTACTACCCCATATAATTGTATGAATATATTTATGCCATTTTAACCATGTGTGAAGTTAAGGATACCCAAGCTGCTCTAAATACCAATTTTAAAATACCTAATGACTTCACTACCAACCCTACCCCCCCCCATTATAGACAGATTACGTATTTTCCAAATATTTAGTATCTCTTGCATTGACTTAAAGTTTTCTTCCAAATTTTTAACACTCAGATTATGTTTATCTTTTTAAGAATCTTCATCAGACAGGACACATGTGGTATCACCTGCCAGCTGACTCAGTTTCATCCCAATCTCTCCTTTTTGGATACCTTTTATATTTCGCGATAATAATTCAACCGCTAAGACAAACAATAAGGGCAGAGGGGACACCACTTACGGACGCCTCTGTTTAAAGACAAGCAAGATGAAGTAAATCCATTGTTAACAACACAACCACTTATATCAGTATTTATGATTTTGATCAATTTCCTGAATTCTACTCTAAATTATATGCCTGCAATGTTTTATAAAAAAAAAAAATCAGCCCAAAGTTTCAAATGCTTCTTCGAAGTCTACAGTAGTAGTCAACCTGGTATTTCTCTTCAACTTGTCACATTTTCAACGTGTACAATGAGCCCTCCTATACATCGTCCTTTAAGATATCAGTCTGGTGTGTATTTATTAATTTTGGTCCATAATTTTGTAACTTTTATGCTAAAACTTTTTTTATCTAAACCAACCTATAGTCGATGTTTAACTGTGATATAGGTCTCCATTTCTTCAAGGAAAGTGGATATTCCTGTTTTTATTTTATTTTATTTATTTTATGTTTTGAATAAATGAAATAACATCCCGTCTTTGATCAACAGATAATAGACCGTTTTCAAAAGCATAGTTAAAACTATCAATCAGTAATTGTTCTATATCTACCCAGAAAATCATAAAATTCTGCAGTGAATCCGCCATTTCCAGGACTTTTATTATTTTGAAAGCATCGATACACGTACTCCTAGTTTCCTGCTCATTGCATCTTTGTTTCTCTTCAGCTGATAGCCTTGGAACACTTCAACAGCTATTTTAATGTCTAAAATAAGAAATCCGCCATTAGGATAACTAGTGCTTGATTTTATACTATAATTTTTTCCATTCGAAAGCAGCACAGCTACACCCCGGCTGTCTCATGACCCATGACAAAAATATATAAAAAAACTGTCAGCACCCTATTCGCTTTCCCATATACTTTCATCCACTGTGCCAGTATGAGTTTCTTGTAAGAAAATAATACTATTATCAATTTTCTTGAACCAGTGAAACATCTCGCAGGCCCCGTACATTCAGTGAATACTGTGTTACATTATAAGTGCTAGACAATATTGAAAAAATTGGTAATTCATTGGAATAGAGAAATTTATATACCTTTTCTTTAAAAAAATAATTGAATAAAGTGGCATATTTCATTTCACAGTTTTAACAAAGTTAATAGCTCAAAAGAAATATCATGCTTCTTTAGCTGGATTTCTTACTTGGAAGTCTTTTTTACATTCCTATAGAAATTAACAAAAACAATACATAACATTCTGCTACCACACGGATATGTGGCCTCTGACACATATAAAGTCTGTGTATGGTTACTTATCAACTTTGTGTGAATTGCACAGCCGTACCTTGTACGTTCACCGATTTATAAAGACAATTGTGCTATTGCACCTCCTCAATTTGAATATCTGAATGTCTTTTAGGGACCATTTATCACAGACATGGCATATTTTATTGGCCAACAGGAATAAGGATGTCTTGCGAGGAGAGTCAGAATAACAAAAAGTATCGTTATTTCATATTTCTTCAGTTGCACGTTTTTGTCCTTTTTCATCTCGTGTGTCATACATAATACTTGTATTATAAGAGTGATAGTTGTTCTTACAGTCTTCTGATTACCATTTATCAGGTAATTCCAAATTCAAAATACACCTTAATTTGTCATACATATTGAAATTGTAACACTATTTACTGACACTCCCAAGACCAGTAAAATAGGATTCTGAAATAGCCTTGTTTTGTGGACAAACCAGCAGAAAATATTATAATGTTTTGTAAATACCACTTTTGTAATCACAAATTTGTGCAGTACTCTTATTATTTTTTTTTTATTTTAAGGGACTTTCAAAATACGCTTGTTAATTCTAGTTCCTGTAAATATCCATCTTACTTCCAAATTTTGTATTGTGATTAAATGAGGCTGGAATTTATAATTTTCTTTTAACACTCTCAACAAGTTTAATTTTGACGAATCTGCAACCTTATTGACTCACTGTGTATATATTCAACATTTAACCTTTGTAACAACTCATTAGTGTTGATATTTCCGAAAAGTGAAAATCAACACACATACTCACACACACACACACACACACACACACACACACACACACACACTCGCTCTCTCTTACACAGACACAGATATATATATATATATATATATATATATATATATATATATATATATATATGTATATATACATATACATATATATATATATATATATATATATATATATATATATATATATATATATATATATATATATATATATATATATATATATAGCTACTTTTGATCAAGGATACATAAATGTGTATATTTACTATTGCATAACAATTTGTATAACAGTCTTTCCCCCACTGGAGAATGAATACCAGTGCAGAGCATGTGCAGCCACTGTTTGCTATGCTAAACGTATCTTTACGAATATCAAAGGGATCTTTTCAGGTTCCAAATCAGTCCCAAACCTTTGTGACAGACACTTTTATGTTGGTGTACCAGAAATAAAATATTGATATCCAACTCTCTGTGATTACTTGTTTGAAACACGGTTTTTTGTTAAGGAATAACAAGCTTTTCGAAACGCACCAACCTGAGCAGGTTTCTGACCTGTTGTTCAGAATTGGCCTCTGCTAAATGTAGGTCCGGTAACTGGCCGCTGCTGACTTTCAGTGAGGAATCTGATTGGATTTCTGTTGCTGTTTGCTCCTTTGAGTTGATTGCCATGGTGAAAACCCTGTCGACACTGTTTACTATTTGGACTTTCTACATAAAACAATGGGCTTTAGAATAAGTCCGATACAGACTGGGGGATGTGTATTTATTGTTCAAACTTCAACGACCTGAAAGTCCCCACTGTGAGTGATGTCAGATCTGAACAGACACATTTGGCAAATGTGGTAGAATGCATACTTTGCAGAAATAATATATTAAAATGCTTCAAATTTCGTTGCAAAAATAGCAGTTTATAAATCGTGGTTCACTATTATGAAACTGTTGGTGAATATCGTTGACATAATGCTATTCAAACGTATGGTATACTATTGTCTGCTAACTTCATGAGAATACGGAGGGAGGGAGGGGATGCACCTGCAGCAACATCTTCTTTGCGGTCATGCAGTTGCTTATTTCGCGCGTGATTCCAAAAAATGTACCATATTTTGTTAATCAACGTCCCATAAATCTAATACGCTTTGTGAGCAGCTCCTGAAAGCAAAACATGTAAATACGTTACCTTATCAAGGACAAAATGAATGAAATAAAAGAGACATATTGCAACCGTGTCCTTTTAAACATGAAAAGTAAACGCCCACTAGATTATTCTGACAACAAAAGTGTTAATCAAGAAGCCTTCGTCAGTGTATTACTCTCTTGTTCGGTGCCTGTCCCCAAAATCTCGAGTTCGTGTGCGTCTCGCAAACTCACTACCCCCACTATACTGTCAATGGTTTAGTCAGCAGTTTTAAAGAAACGAATAGGTATTACGATTGCACATTAGCTTACGAATGGGATGATAAATTATGATGATGTATGAAGGATAATGATTATAATGAAGTTTCTTTAGCCATGGTTTCCTATTGGGAGGCTGGGCATATCTCTGTTACCACGATAATCTTATCCCAAATTTTATATGGGATTTATTTGTTGAAAATCAGAATATCCATGATTTTGATACCAGACAGAAATACCATGTTCATATTTTTAATTATCGTACCAATATTTCATTTTTTTCTGTTAAATTTAATGCACCAATTGTATGGAATGGAATTCCACATGACATAAGACAAGCACCATCCCTTCATATCTTTAAAAGAAAACTTAGAAACATTCTAAAGATGTAAGTTATTCTATCATTTTATTTAAGAAAGAATATCATCAACCCTTTTCCTTTGTACACTTTGCATTACTTTTTTTTTCATTAACGTAAACATGTTTATGAAGTGTGGAGTATCTGAAGTGATTATGTTGATTATTGTATAAGTTAGAAATACCAGAAGTGTCTGTACTTATACTATTGCAAATGTTTATTTTGTATCTTGGGTTTTCATGGCCGAGGGTCATATAAGCCCATCAAGGTTTCTACCCTCAAATTTCATTTGCTGTATAGTTTGAATGATGTATTTATGAAAATAAACTTCAACTAAATTCAACTTCAATGGTATAGCCCTAAACGAGATGCTGATGAATCCGTAAGTTTATAAGTAGCATGAAGCAGCCATGGGGAGGCAACTGTCTAGACTTTTGGACAAGCAAACCTAGACTTTTTTAGTTTTGACAAGCTACCCAGAAGTCAAGCCACACAAAGAATTCAATGGGTAGAAAATTACCTCTGGTTCCATTATGTGAAGGGAACCCAGTACGATTCCATATAGACAATACAGGCACTGACTTGATCGACTTGGAAAAGATTCGTATTTATATTAAATTTTGCATCATGAAAAACCACGGTTCTCCTATAGGTGTTGGAGATAAAGCAAGTTTAGTCAACTTGAGTTTACATAGTTTATGGTCAGAGGTACAAGGTACTTGCAAAACAGACTGATCAGTAGCGCGCAATTGAATCCATGCAGAGCATACCTGGATACAACGTTCATTAATGCTGGAGATGCAAAAGATAGGCAATTAGAAACTCAGCTGTACTTTAAAGACAATGCAGATTACATGGATGAAACAGACCCAATGGTTGGTCTTCATGTTAGATGAACATTACCAAATTTTTGAAAACAAAATCCAAAGTGAGGACATGACGGGCCCTCTGTATTCTCATACATTTCAACAACACCAGTCATTGCTCAACTGAGTCCCAGTCAGGGTAAAATCAACACCTGCTCCACAAGCATTCTGTTTGATGAAAGTAGGCACAGAATATTACAAAGTGGATATATACAAACAGTGAAATTGTGGACATGTATGATCAGTATGGCTAACATCCCATACATGGCGATCAGTTGACATCTGCAACATACCACAGTTATATATCCCTTCATGAGTTCGGACACCATGACACATACTTTGACACAAGATACTCAAACATTGCAGCTGGACAACTTATTTCAAGGCTGGTGCCTGCACAAATCCTATTTTGGTGCTTCCAAAAGCCATCCGAGACAGTTTTAGTGTCTGCCGTTAATGATGAATATTTCTAAGGTTGAGAGGACCGGTTTAAAACCACCAGTTGCCCTTTATGGGTGACTGCCTGTCTCAAGTCAGGAGTGAAATCTGTTTCTTCACATCAATTGGTATTGGAAGAGAAATGTTGATGCTTTGGCCAGTCTTGAATCTCTTTGCTGTCATTGTTGGGTTTGGAATTAATGAATATGGATCATGTTTTTCTGTACCATAAGTCACAATTCCTTAAATTTTCATCATTATAATCTGAATTACCTGCAGATCACAGTAGATGGTAACCCTGAGCCGAGAAGAGCCATAGAACCAGATTATACCACTAACTGTACATGTACTCTTTTCTGACTTTGTTCACGGAAACTGGCAAATGGAACACCAATGACGGAAATAATTCTAGTCGACATGATTATCCCAATGGCTACTGTCTCTATGTATTGAACATTAATCCAGCCAAACAGATGCAAGGCCAGTTGCCTACGAGAAGAAAAACATCGAAGTCGAAGTCAGACTTTTCGAGAGGTCGTTGAAGAGGACTATACTCGTAACAATGATGATGATGATGATGATGATGATGATGATGATGATGATGATGATGATGATGATGATGATGATGATGATGATGATGATGATGATAAGCAACAGAGGTGGGCTTTGCTGAAAAACCGCCTGCCGAGACGCTACTTTGGTGGCATTTCTCCTTTGGCCAGACAACCATATCCTTTGCACGTTTGTAAGGTACGAAACCGTAAAAAAAACCCAACAAAAAACAAGCAAACAAACAAACAAAAACAAAACAAAACACCCCCCAAAACAGACAAACAAACAAACAAACAAACAAACAAACAAACAAACAAACAAACAAACAAACAAAACAAGCAAAACGAACAAAACACCCCCCGAAAAACAAACAAACAAAAACGAAACACAAGGAGGTCTGAAAGCTGGTATGATTTAGCTGGCCCCGTCCCCAACGTACCCCCCCCCCCCTCCACCCCACCCCGACTATGAGGGCGGGTATGAAAATAGCCAGCGACGTCTGTGAAGGAAAAAAGCTACAAAAAGTTTGCCCTTCCAAAAAGTCGTACCGTAAAATCTATAGTTTCATGAGTTGCTAAGTCATTTAGTCCTATTGCTGTGCGCTTTGGTCTCCCTACGCATGAAACATGCACATTGTGCTTTCCCTGTGCATTAGGATTTCTGTCACGTATTTATACATAAAAACTAGTGTAATTTGGTAAAGTTCTAGGCCACTTCAGTGGAGGCAATTTTTTTTGTTTTGTTTTTTTTTCAAATTTTCCAAAATGGATAGTTAACATTATAACCAATGCTGTACTTCCTTAAATGCACAAATTAGTGTTTATACAATATCAAGAAAATACTCTCTGGTTATGTTACAGGAGTGAATACCTTAAAAACCACGAGGTATATGAAGCCGTAACAAATAAATCATATAATATTCTTGTCAAGCAGAAAGTGATTTTGTTCCCTTTTTTCTGTAGCTTCAAACGTGAGAAAATACCTTAATAAAACTCCATGGCATTGAGAGTCAAATACATATCACTGAACCACAAGCAACACTTTATCACAATATGTATTGTTTTGAGGTTATTTGTATTTTCCATCTGGCATTTAATTGGGTGCATGCAAGTAAATCAGGAGGCTTCATATGCTGGACCCTCCTTGGCATAAATGACGCTTGCATGGGAATTATATATTTCTTTAAAATCGTTAACACTCTATCTGAACTGAAATAATGACAGTGTTCGGTTATTGAAATTCATGAAAAAAGGAAACACTGTCAAAAAATGCGAAAAGGTTTAACATTTTATGCCTTGAAAAAAATTCGTGGAACTAACGGGCAAATAATGCACTGCAGTGACTGATAGGTCCACCAATTCAGATGCCATTTAGCATTTCGATAAAATTTTATGTGATCAAAACTGTTAAATTCAATCATTTAATCATTGATGCTATGGTAAAAAAATGAACTTTATAGCTAGTTGTTGCTCTCACTGGCCATAAAACGGCCAAAACGTTCCTTTGTATTACGTTAACTAGGCCTATGCCGGATCTGTTGATATAGGCCAATGACCTTATACAGGCTATGTGTCCATAATATACTTTGGGGACTTGAGAGATAGGCCTGGGCATGGGTTAAAGTTATTGTATTGAACGTATACTTTGGAAAAACAGTTTATGGTGCAGCTCAGTCTCTTCATTTTCTTTGTCACAACTTGAAGTCGCCAGATCTTCCCGACGCTAAGCAGTTTTTATGCGGTAATGTAGTTTCGTAAATGAAATACTGTAGTTCTAGAAATTTTTACGTTCGACCTAATTTGGCACTTTGTGCTGTAGTATCTGGTACGCCTTGGCGAAATTAAAATGCGTGTTGCCCGCTGCACTGTAGGCCTACACACCAAGCGGTCACGGAAACTGCTTTATTAATCTTTCAGATACAATAGGCAATAGACCAGTTCATTGTGCTCGGCTTTATTCGGCTCACTTTGGGAAGCCCGTCCGGAAAACCACAGACACATGTCATATAGGCTACATGTAGATGTACAAATACACACTGGCAAAGGCAAGAATCCCACCAAGTTTCAGATCAATCTGAGACTGAATGAAGCTTTTGGAGAAGCCGAATATAGCGAAAATACATACACACAAAAATCATCAAACTACAGGATCAGGAGCTAATCCTCTGCTCAGGTGACTTAGCTTGAGCTTGACTTAAGCTTAGGCTAGGCCAGGCTTGACAAGATTAAGGCTGTAGGCCTACTTTGGTTTAGCTGAGGTCAGGCTACGCCAAGGCCAAGGCTAGCCCTCAGCCTGGGTTGGGTTGGACCGGGCTAGGTTGTGGTTGTTGAATGATGAACTAAATGGTCCATCATTAGGAACGTATAAGCCAGTATATAAGTTTGACGTTAATTTGACCTTTCAAGGTCACAAAAGGTCAAATTTAACCACACAAAAAGAAGTTCCATAGGTGTTTTCTAATCAAGTTCAATAGTAGCCATGGATCTATGACACACCATTTCCGAGACATAAGCCAATTTGTCAGCATGACCTTAAGTTTAACCTTTCGAGGTCTCTAAAGACCAACATTCAAAATGAAAAAAAACAAAATCAGGTCCTTCTCTATTAACACTTAATCACGGGGATAGGATCCACCATTTCCAAGATGCAAACCAATATTTTAATTTGACCTTTGGTTTGACCTTTCAATGTCACTCAAGGTCAAAATTAACATCATCATAAACCCCATATGTGTTATCTTATTAAATATTAAAAGGTAACCACAGATCTAGCAGCCACTGGCATGATATAAGCCAATATGTCCTTTGGACCCTAAGTTTGACCTTTCAAGGTCACTCAGGGTCAAACATAACAGCACAATCAGAAACCCTATAGGTGTTTTCCCTTAATGTTAAATAGTAACCGTGGGCTTAGGATGCCCCATGTAAGCCAAAATATCTTATTTGCTGACTCAGCAAAAATTACATTTCTATATATGCATTTACTGAGTAGTGCCCAAAAGGAAAAATGCGTTAAAAATCGGGATTTCACAGTTACATCATCTAGTGAGGAAACTGGTTTGAGCCTTCTACAAGGAATATATCTGTGACCGTTAAGCAAAAATTTAAACAAGACAGTTTTGGAGAAGTCGACAATAGAAAAAAGAGAGCAAAAATAGTTACCCCAAAAAAAAAAAAAAAAAAAAAAAAAAAAAAAAAAAAATCACAGCACCATCTGGTGAACAAATTTAACACTAACTGTCCCCAGGATTTCCAAAGCAGTTGGGCGAGCATTTTTGCAGACGATGACTTTTTCACGATTTGGCAAAAAAGAAAACAAAAAAGAAATTAAAAAAAAAAGAAAAAAAAGGACAGAAAAAAATCATAAAAAAATGCAAATATCATTAGAGCGTGATCAGCTGAGTAAAGTTGGTAGAGATTTTCTAGAGAAACATTGCCACTAAGTTTGAAGGGAACCTGGCTAATGGTTTTGGAGAAAAAGGTCAAAACCAACAAAAACATGCAAAAATTCATGAAAAAAATGGAAAAAAAATGCCGCACCACCTGCTGAGAAAATTAACAACAACAAAAAATCATAATTACATACAAAATTCATGGTAGGATGATCCTTTCTGATTTAGTAAAAAACAACCCGTAAAAAACCACCCGTAAAAACCCACCCGAGGTAGACCTAGCCCCACCAAGTTTGAAGTGGATCTGGACAACCGTTTTGGAGAAGTTGAAAATATGATTTTTTGATTTTTGGACGGACAACAGTAGCATATGTACTTGGGGGTACTGAAACACTGGGGATGGAGACCGCCAAAAGCCTGCCATCAGTTGCCATAGGTTGTCATCTCAGTTCCTGCTTATGAATTTATATAGTAAAGTGGTTAATCTCGTTAGCCCAAAATAAGTTCCCTTAGCTGATGAATTTATGAAAGTATCACCACCAGTTATAAGGGAATTATGTATGGCCTTCCTCGAACGTGTCTTGAAGTGCCGCAGTCTGCCTGCTTTCACGCGTGTGGCAACCCAATTCTCAAGTCCGGATCCCCCGGTATTTCATATCATGGGAAACAAGTCATATAAATAACAGAAAGTGCTTCCATGTGTGAATCTATATATACACCCAAGTCTGGATACCGCGGTATTTTGTGTCATGACAAGGTATAACTTGGAAAGAGTGATAATTTCCACTACAGGCTACCGCATTTATGTCAGATTTTCTCTATGTATAAAGCGAGGAATAGATCTTACATGGTTGGTGTCAGTGGCTGCTTCATTGTCATCCGGTTTTCGTCAATTTCCTTGAAAAAAAGTTTCACACTCCATCATGTGGTAACAAATGATGATGATGATGATGATGATGATGATGATGATGATGATGATGACGATGATGATGATGATTCTGATTCTGGGAATTCAAATCAGCAGAGCTGTTTTTTTAATTCGGGTCCAGTAAATATTGTATATATGTCGCGTACCTGAAACCACTGACATATTAAAAATATAAAGTGGAACTCAAGATCAATATATTAAAACACACTCAGAAAATACACGGTGAAATGCATGACCTACACTCTAAAATAAACATCTCAAAGTACAGTAAAACGCAAGAACCATAAGGATTAAAATGCACGTAAAAGGTGCACGACTGGTTGTTAAATCAGTATTAATTGAAACACATGTAAGTTGTATACAGTTTCAGAAAGCATGAGGAAAAGACTTAAGAGTTGATAGATGAGTTTACCTGGGATAAAGAAAATGCAAAAGTAAAAAAATAAAGTGACTTACCAAAGCATGGAAAGCCGCTGCCTTAATATATCCTAAATTTTGAAGTTCAATGCAGTTCTTAACTTTATTCATGGGTTAAGCAACTGCTGGCACAGAACAGTTTAAAATGGACACAAGTTCCCTTCTAAGTAGTAACCAGACTTGACTGGTACAAAAGGGTCACTTAGTATGCCATTCACAGGGTCAATGTGATTATGGAATATGGGACATGTGCGCGGGATCGCATGTGTATGTTCTGCGCATGGTAAAAAAACATGGATGCCGTACATAACTTTTCGTGTAGTGATTGGCTGAGATTACTATAAATCTAAGAAAGATATGTCTTAAAACAATGTTTTTTTATTGACAATATATGTGATGGAGTACCAAAATTTGTGTACAGTCTGGTAAAAACGTAAGCAGTAGCTTTTTCAATAAGACTAATCTTACAGATTTCTTTTAAACAAGGGCAAATGATTAACAGGACGCAGATGTACCACAATTTCATACTGAATTGTTAAGTGAACGGAACGTGTTTAAAAGCGTAATTTCACTCAAGACAAAAACGATAATTTGAGATACTCCGTATGGTATTACCATTATATGAAGGTGGATGGGAAGCCTGAATTTTACCAGGACTGGTATGAACAAGCTGTAAAATTTGTGCGAGATATAATCAATGAACCAAGAAAAAAATTATCCTTTGACAGCTTTCAACAAAAGTCTGATGTCAATTTTAAGTTTCTTCTTTATTTTGCTCTTATTGATGTGCTGCCGCATAGCTGGAATCAAAAGTCATTTAAACTAACATCTGGAAATTTAATTTTCAAAGAAATCATTCTATACAAAACAGATTAAAGTTGAAATGAAACTTGCTACTGACCATTTGAGACCCAATTAACGTGATATATAAATGCTCCTATTTTTCAAAATAAGTAGGGGCGCAATAATTACCTCATATGGCCGTGCTTGCCATAACGATTACCCGGTATCTCAATTTGGATAACTGAAATAGATAGTTTCATGGGAGCACTGGTACAGACGCTTTGACAAGCTCAAAATGTAAGATGAAAATGAATTTATATATCTCTTTTTTTTTCTGTGAGACATACCATATACTGAGTCTAATGATACAGAAAGGATTATGCCCATAGGACATATATGTACCACTGAATTCAAAGAACACTTTGTAATAACACTTGCTTTTAAATAAACAGTGTGTTAGTATAAATGTTATTGGAACAGTCAATATAACTTAAGCAACTAAAAACTGTTCCCTGTGGACAATTATATGATTAGTTTAATAATAATGCTCTGTTCCACAATAAACCCTCAACATGCAAGCAATTATACTTGAACTTCGTGACCAAAATTATCACGACAGAGACGCCCGTTTATCAAGTCCAGTAATATATTTTGACTCAAACCCCCCCCCCCCCCCCCGCATTTTGTACGTCAGAACACGACATTTTGGACACAACCTAACATATAGGTTTAAATAATCTATGGGTGAAATGATTTAAAAGCTATTCAAAAAAGAAAAACTCTAAATTTACAGTCTCATGAAATGTTCAAATATTTTACCTGCGACTACTTCGGTACTCATATTTCGATTCTTGGGCCAATCTTTATATTATACGTTATCTGCATTCAGTTATTGTCATCCAACATATAATGATAACAAGTTATGAAAGTATTACCACTGAATTGATTAGTTTCAAATTTGGTTAAATGCTAACAAGCAGTCTTTAACACATTTAAAAAACTAAGACAGCTACATTTGCACTTGAATCTTTTGGTCATCTATGTGTCAATTTATCATGGACTCCACACATAAAGACAATTACAAGTAACTTGGAAAGGTCAGTGGTCTTAGTTTCATCAGCACTCCTTACTGCTCATTCACAATTTTCTCTTGATGCCTCACTTCAAAATTTAGCACATGGATTTGCTTTCCCAAGCGATTTCTTTACATTTTCTACATGTCTGACAACGTCCTTTAAAACACAAAATTTATACATCTAATGTTTTTTCTATGGAGAAATACCATAAGCCATAAAAACCCAAATTTCTATGTGCCTTGACCTCGCACCGAAAAATTTAAACAGTCGCTTTTTTTTATTGGTGCCAAGACTTGAAATATGCTACCGACAGAGGTCCGATCGGCAGACTCCGTTCATGTTTTTAAAAATAGATACAAGGGGTATACTTCGAATCCATGTAATAAGTGCAAATAGTTGTAATCGTGATCTTGTGGAATGTTTTACCATTTGTTATTATGAATTATATATTGTGTGTTGTGAGTACCTCTGTACCATTTTATCATTGCCTGTTGTATATCTGTGTGTCTTTTGTGGTGTCACTGGGCCCCAAGTAGGAACAGCCTTGGCTGATAAATAAATAAATAAATAAATAAATAAATAAATAAATAAATAAATAAATAAATAAATAAATAAATAAATAAATAAATAAATAAATAAATAAATAAATAAATAAATAAATAAATAAATAAATAAATAAATAAATAAATAAATAAATAAATAAATAAATAAATAAATAAATAAATAAATAAATAAATAAATAAATAAATAAATAAATAAATAAATAAATAAATAAATAAATAAATAAATAAATAAATAAATAAATAAATAAATAAATGATATCTATTTTCTCACATTTCAAAGAATGATTGGCTAAGCATTTTGAACCTCCTCTTCTAGAGAATACTTGGCTTTTTTGTAGGGGGGTGACTTTGACGTCACTTCTTCGTCCTTAAATACAAATGCATATTTAAGAAAATGAGATAATTAAAAAATAAACTTCATTACACACAAGAGAACCTGTATCAAATACTTTTATATTCACAGCCGAAACTCAAAGTCTGGACTGGATGTTACCCGGTCGCCATTTATAGTAGTCTTGACTTGTGAATCTCTTGCAATGCATAAATAGTCATACGCAAATTAATGGTGATTAATATCTGCCAAAATCCGCAACTTCGTACATTGCTGACCATTACCTTTGGAGTATAGTAGTTCAAGTATACCATGTATATGCTAGTGATACATAAATGGAAGAATATTTAGCAATATCATCATATATATACCGCTATATATGCCGCCACTAAGCTCGAGAATAAAGAGTTCTGGTTATAACTTTCGCATGACTACTTGACCAAAATAATTTAATCATGAAAAACAGTAGTTCGCGTATGACTATTTATGGATTGCAAGAGATTTACAAGTCAAGACTTGTACATTTCTTGCAACTGACTCACAATTTAGACAAGTTTTTTTCTCAATATTGCAAGTTAGTATCACCAACTATTGAGGAGCATTGTATGACATGATTATAAGTTCAGTGGATTCGATACGCTCTTGACTAAACTTTCAGGTTGCTTGAAGACGATATTGTGGGCACTATATATATTGTGTGTTGCAGCCAGCAGTATGGTGGACCCTCAAAAAAAAAAAAAAAAACTACCACGAAGTTGCTGCATATGGTGATTTTTTTCCATAGGGAATTACCATCGTTCATATAGTCTATATTAATACCCCACGTTTACGAGTACACCCCACGCACCTCTCAAATATATTGAAGGACCTAATGGATTCCAACTGTAAACCGGAATTTAAACGCAATATTTTCATGTTGAAACTATACGTAGACCGGAAAACACATGTTGTACACATGAAATGCTCAAATCTGCGCATTTTGAGACCGCAAGAATACCAATATACCTATTATCTGATCCTTAATTGCCAAAATACATGCAATTTCTTACCAGGAAACTAAACCTGTATATTATTAGCTATTTGATGAAAATATAGAGGCAACGCAAAAGGAAATATATAGCCTTGTCTATGTATATGATCTGTGTCTTGAAAGAAAGTATGGCTTAAAATGTAGCAAAACATACTTGCGTTGTGCCATAGAAGACACGAATGGCACTAAACCATGTTTTCACCGAATATATGTATGTGTATATATATATATATATATATATAAATATATATATATATATATATATATATATATATATATATATATATATATATATATATATATATATATATATATATATATATATATATATATAAATGAATATATATATAATATTATGTCAGCCATGTAAATTCAGTGCTCTTACTTAGAGGAAAATCGAGTCCTTAACATGGAACAGCGAACTACAAAACACAACGCGTCCTCGTGCAAAAGAGTAGTGCGTATATGCTACAAAAGCACCGTTGAAATGTGCATATATATCACCAGTAAAAGAAACGCCCAAAGACACTGCAACATTTCAGAGACTGAAAATTCGGCAAATGCAGATCATCATACTTACTGCATGATTAATGTGCCACTGAAAACCTTTAACTGCATAACACCATTAGTAGAAGCCCCATGTTACGCTTGGCAAGGCATCAAACAACGCATGCCTTGAAACCACCATCAACCCTCAGATCCCATATTGTCTAATGCACACGATGAAACATGTGCTGGGCCTTTATATATATACCAGTAACTACACGAGAGTGCATGAAACCAGGCTTACAAGACATGTGACCCGATCGCTGTCACAAAAAAAAAAGACATAAAATATTAACTGCAAATGCACCAGACTTGTGTACAAAAAATATTTCACCCTATATGGCAGACCATAAGCATAGCAGTAAAATTGACAACTATATTTTCCAATTAATAGATTAATTGTATAATCTGTACTTAAAACCATGAAATCCCAAATAAAATATATCACCATACAAAACATTTTCATTTTGTTACCTACATATATACAAAAACATCAAATCGGCTTATCTGTATTTGACAGTCTATCTCAGTGAATAATTAGAACAATCCAGAACTGGCAATAAATGTACCATGCCTGCATCAGCCAGAAATCCAGTTTCAATCTTGTGACACATTGCCACAGGTAACAAATGCTCTGATTAATTCCTTCATGTCAGTCATGCTACAAGTACTCGCACACAGAAATTTACATTTTGGCACTTTACACAATTATGCGAAAACAGGACCAAAATCAAAAGAGACGAAATTGTGTTTGTCTTCAGTTTACTTTATTGTGCATGTGCAAAAGCTCCATTTGACAATGAGCCCCGTTGTGCATTTTATTGTCATCATGCATTAGTGCGACCTGGAGCTTTCTTTCATACGTTTATGCAGCACCAGTCACATACATACATACATACATACATACATACATACATATATACATACATACATACATATATACATACATACATACATACATACATACATACATACATACTTACTTACTTACTTGGAGATCAAGAACACCAATAGTAGTATATTGGCAAGGATGATTTACCACTCTATATATAAAGCACGTTATACTCATCCTGAAAAAACATAGGTTAAGAAAGTATGTCGATGCTGTAACTTATAATCATGTCTTTAGGTGCCCTCACTTTGCAAAGGGGACTTTACGTAATGGCGCAGATTTAGGGGGTGAGGGGCGGAGATGTGTAGAAAATACTGCAACTTATTGATTTTTTTCTACATTTTAAACTTAAAATTAATTGGAATCCACCAGTGCTAGACAATACTTTCAACATTTTCTTCGAGAGGATCCTTCATCGTTCACTTTATAAAAGATGTAAATATTTTTCCACTTGATTCTCATCACTCCCAAATTCCTGAATCCAGTTTTGACGTATCAGAATGCTTTCATACTTTTTCATTTTCACTTATCGTTGTAGTCATCTATCTAGTACCTATTATAGTAGACTGCTGTATATCAATTGACCCAAAAAACGTGTGGCATGCAGGTTAAATTTTTTCTCTCTTTTTTATTATGAGTACAAACTGATAGAAACCTATAAGATGATTTATATTGTAAGGCACCATCATTTTATCAATTAAAAGGAAAACAAAGTCTCACGCGTTTCTTTTTACGACCTGACCTAAGCGAGCTTTGGCTTTTGTATGGAAAAAAACATTCTGGAGTCAATCATTCCCAACAGAATCTGCTTGCAACGAACGGGTTATATTTTACCCCTTTGCAAAATTTTTGATTCTGCAGAATGCTTATTTCATACAACTTAAACAGTAACATCTATCTAACAAGACAAGGTAAATAGCACATGAACTCATCAATGGTCTTATCTTCGTAATGCCTAGTGCTCTGTTCTCTGCAGCAGCACGGAAGTTCGAGGCCTAGAAGTTGTTCAGACATGGCTTTATAACAGGGCAATCGTTTTTGCTAGGGTAATATTCCAGACACACGCGTGAAGCATGTGTTGTTTTTCTAGGAGAGATAGTCTTAAGGGCAGTGTTCATGTGTGGATCGACCAGTCTTATATCCCGAGGATCACAGTTAATCCATAGGCTAACTATGCAAAATGCAACAGTCTGCCTCCATTATCCTTTTGCTCACATGTATTCTTTGTCCAGAGCATGCATTAAATTTTCCAATGTAAGATTTTCTTAATGCACCGATACAGCACTGCCATTCTACTGGCATTGTTATCTTTGTCCATGGTTGGAAGATTTTCCATCATTTTTTGTCAAAACTATATCCTTCATCTAATTAATAATTAACAATTGGACAACAACTCAACTTGCTTGATTCATAATTACTCGCAAGATGTATTTGTAAATGCGTCTTGGCAATTTCACAGAGGACCTTATGGAATTTATTTCTTTTCGTTCTTGCAAAATTATCATTATTGCATCTTTAGTTATGTGGATACAAATTTCGTAATTGTCTCTTGAGGAACTAGTTTTGAAGCAGTATCTTGAAGATTGTTATTTCATGGTCTCCTCTTGCGGTCTTGGTTCATCGCCCTTACTAGATCATAGGGATATGGAATTTCCACAGCAGAGGCATCATCCAGCGCTGCCATCTACAGTTAAAAGGATAATATTCTATTGTTAAGTTCTTCCACTTAAGTTATGTGTGACATGCAGAATTTAGCATTTATATTCATTATTATGTTGGTTGTCTTTGCTGAATATTTATCTTTGACAAGGAGCTGCTACTCAAAGACACACGTACGTGTACAGGCTGCGAAACCTGCACTGAGTAGCAACCCATTGAACTTCCCCTTTAATGTATTTGGGCTAATGCACCCTAGGTTAAAATTCTAAAGAGGAACGTGAGAAATATGCACAACAGTACTTTCATATTTATATAGGTTAGCTTGGACAGGTTAGCTTACGGAGTGTATACAGTTTGGAGTTAACCAGAAGGTGGTTCTTAACATAAAGCCACTAGTATAGATCAGCCAAACACATTCACATACCAGATGATTAAAAAGTTGAACCCGTGGCAGCAAGTAGCTAATTAGTGTAATTTTAGCCTAACATGTATTATTCTAACAGGGGGCCATGACTAGACTTTACATGTAAATTGGGCTCAGCTCAGAATATTCTGGTTAACAAGATGTGCATTCCCATTTGATCTTGCGTCAATTGTATTTAAATGAGCTAAGTCTAAGTCAAAAGCTTTCTTTGACATGGGTTGCATGCTAAGCATCTCATCCATGCCAAGGAAAGTTGTGGGGATGGGGCATATTATATTAATATGGTCTTAATTACAGTTCTCATTCAAATTGGTTTTGTAATGAAATTAGTAGAAAAAAAGAAGTATATGACATTTGAAGGCTGCTTGAGAAGTCTTCCTGTTAGACCAACGGGGCACGTTTAACAGTTAAAATTGATAATTACACAAATAATACATTGGATCTCTTATTCTGTGCTCTGCAAGCAAATATCGAAAAGCATCACTGTGAATACAAATATTGATATGACCACCCTGTCAATTCAAAGGCTCTCAGCAAAATAAGAAACCAATTATGCTTTGCTGCTCGGCTGAAGTGGAATATCATTTATTCAACCACTGTTGCCTTTGGCTCAGTGTAGTTATCCTGGATACATTTATTCTTCGAAATGCACTCCTGATGCTATAAGAAAATTATCACAAATTTCTGATTGCACATTACTTTTTCTGATTCACTTTTATGGCCCACTATTCTCATCTACTTCAATTAGTTGTCAGAATAATTGTTTTGAATGGATACTGGCCATATAGTGGCCCAATAATAATTTGTAAAATGGGTTATATCTATGTCTATCCTGTCGACAGGAATTATCTAATATCCTATCTTTGTTGTTTACTAATATTGTACATGACATCTGCAAGCACAAGGCATTTTATCCTTTTAGGAATGACAACAGTTACCTAAATTGGGGCATTGTTTATTTGAACACGCAAAACCTGGAAACGGCCCTAAAATGCACTTTTGAAGTAGATATCATAGGTTGTTTGGGGCGAGTATCCAGATTGACAGCACGAAATTCAAGAAAATCAGAATTCAAAATGTTGCACATCAGGAACAGCCCCTTGCACTTAGATTAGGATTGATTGGGCTCTGCAGGTTTGGACAATTTGTTCTGACTTTTTATGCCTGGGGAGCAAAGATTTTCAGGTGGATCATCTCATCATATACCTGAGCACTACCACTTTTGCCTGTGGATGGATCCTGGATAGAACTGGAAGCATATTGGAATTTTCATGTTACATCTACGAAAAGCAGGAAAAAGAAAGCAGAGACATACACCACACATGGAGTCACTTAACATATGGCCGGCATCTGTATTGATGTGGACACTATTTTAGACAAGCACAAAACAAGCAAACAATCGAAACCAAGCCTTAAAAATGATCACTGAACTTCGCTTGATTATACAATGGGTCCCATCGTGCTATATGTTGACTTGCTAGGATCATGCAAAGAAGACCATTGATTAGCTATACTTTGCCCATTCATGGAATACCAGTATTGTTCATAAACAGTGCAAGAGACCCCACTCTGGCCAGCTTTCCTTTTCCACACATGGACAGACATATATTATTAAGGCTGAGCTATTGCGACCTCTTATTATTTGGTGACGTACATCATCAGCCAGGCGCAATCATAAACCCGTATCATCATGTATGAAAAATGTTAAAACAAAATCAAAATCAGATTCTTTGTAAAGCCTGCTACTTCTGGTATCATTCAAATTGCATTTAGATGTCTGATAACAAGTCACAGGCATGCGGCCTGTCAAATGGAGCCTAAGTATATGACAGTTGTAGCCATTACCAATTCAGTAATTCCTATTTCAAATCTCCTCATACATCAATAAATTTGGGCCCATACTCGGCAGTTCCTATAAGTATAGAGGGCACAAATCCTTTTAATAAGATAGTATAAACATATTTATTTTCTCTGGATTGCCTAATAGTACACAAAGACTAATCTGGAGGCTCTCCAGTAGACATCCAAGGGCTTCAAGTTTTTCCTATTTAAAAAGAAATGGCCTTAGATGTACGATAATCGACCGGAGAGACACCTTGCAAATACTCATGTAGACATTGTACAAGTTGCAGAAACAAAACTTGACCACACGTTCCCCAATGTACAATTCCATGTCCATGGCTATCACATATTCAGACGAAATAAATGCCTCTTGGGGGAGGGGGGTCATGGTGTATGTGCTGTCTGAGATACCATGTTCTAGGATAAAACCTCTGGAGCAGTAAAACTTGGAAACTATTGCTCTAGAAGTGCACCCTAGCATGTCAAGGACAAGCTGTTAGGGGTTATGACATATAGACCACCTAACGTGAGAAATGTTTTACACTGAGTTCATAAATATGATGGACATGGCTGTTGGTCAGTTTACACAAGTGTGGCTACTCCGTGACTTGGACTGGATGAAAGGTATATGCAAACTTCACCTCCTCAGTGCTGAGTTCCCATCCTGATCCAGCTCCCAGGTTATCATCCAACTGAGCCAGGGTGCGCGCACCAATGATAACTGATGATACTACTGGCTTTTGTAGCAACCACCGCAGTGCCACCTGGGGTACAGATTTGTCTGGAACACAATAAAACGTATTCGAAATTATCATGCAAATCGTCAGATCAAAGGTGCCATATTTTATTTCATTAATGAAAATACCAGGTATTGCATCACTATTTGCCTTGAAAAATTTACAATTTGGTCCAAAAATTACAGATTTGTTTTTTATATGCATTATAAACTTAAGGTCATACCCTTCACTATATTTTAGGCAATGGGATATGTCTACTGTTGGTGGCACTACCTCCTAGTATCTATTAATTGCAGGTGGAGACACCCAAGGGAATACAAAACACACTTCAGGCACTGGTTAAAATTGTCATGTGACACTGGAAGCACGTACTGCAACCGCGGAGAATCGTGCATGAGGCATGCCATCTTGAAATAAATGCAATTGAAGCATAAAGTTTCATGCAGATAATTTTCATGCTGTTGACCTGATATTTGTGCATGCGCATGTCAAATTGGAGCCATTTTTGGCACAATAAGGTGCTTTAAGGGAAATCCCATTGCCTATAGAAAACACGTTTTTTTGTTAAAATAAAATGTCATGCAACATATTGAAAGTCATAAAATATTTAGGCATCTGAGTATATACAACTGCATTTTTTGTATGTGCTTGATATCAGATCTCGCAATTCAGTGTTCCTTCGGATTTTTTCCACAGACGTTTATGTGAGTATATTTTACATGGGAATTATTTACCATACACATATTGAATCTAATTGAGGAATTTGGAAAAAAAGGTATCATGAAAAATTCTATTAAAGTATACTCGAAAAAGTTTATACACTATGCTGGTAAAAATAAATTTTAGGCGTACCTTCTGCATGAATAGTAGCCTTGATTAAGTGTAGGAAATATTTTTATGGCGTTTGAATAAGAATTATCAGACTTACAAACTTGAACAGTTCAACTTGGGCAACACACAGCTCCTGACTTTGCACGCAATAGACCAACACAATGTGTAACAAGCATAACTAGCTTTTCATGAGTATTCAGGTCAATACACAACTACCCATGCACAAAGTTCTTGTTGGCTAGAGTTGTGTTTTTCCATTGCATTACATATTAAATTTCAAATAAACTTGCTACTTCTGAGGCTGATAACGCAAAAATCCTAGTATCATTTGAGTCACACACCTCGGTTTCCCATCAAAATTGAGTATTGCTTCATGCAGTGGTGTTTACAATATTTGATTGCAAATTAGAATGGAGAGAAATGAGAATATTCAACGTAAGACCCCCTGACTGAGGTGCCAGCTGCGAGAGGGATACTGAATCATTTTACCATTGCTCATCCATAGGCAATCCTTCCAATTTGTACTTGTTGCGGAAAAGTAGCCATTTTGGTGAAATGACAGTCAGAAACTTCTCTAAAGAGAGAGATTGTATGTTTGCTGGATCTTTGGGACAAAACAGGCTGCAGACTACATTTACCGCAGCAGCAAATGCTCTGCATATGTGGTGAACATACAATGGTTGTATACCATGCTATAAATTTTTCAACATGGATTTTTTTATGCCTCTTAGGCTGAATGCAAGACCTTCGAGAAGTATACAGGGCTGTAATATATTATAAGTCAAATGCATATGATTGCATCTATATCTTTTCTCTATTGTAAATCCACTTAATTTTTTCTGGATGTCTTGCAGCTTATAATGGGCACAAAGCAGTGATGATGAAAACACGGTTAAATAATCTTTTAACATTGGTATGATAGGAACTGAGACCAACATCATGAAGTTGAAAAAAGACAGTGAAATGCCTCAAATAAAAGAAAAACAAAAAATAAACAAAAAAAAAAAAAAAAAAAAAAAAGAAAAAAAGACGTTAAACCTTGATTGATGTTAAAAAAAGGCATTCACGCAATTTAATCCACGATAATGTATGTTTTTTGAAGGGTGTGGTGGAAATAGAACAAGATACTACACATTGATTAATTACCTAAACATAATGTGTTAGCGCTTTTATAAACCTGCGAACTTAGCACATGGACTTTGTCATCATGGTGGTAAATTGTGGACTCACTTACAATCAAGGAGTTGAAAAGAATCCAATAAAATTCCGTGAGTAAAAACAAATCCAATAACTCCAGTTTAACTCCTTTTTCAAGGCATTTAAAAGATTAACTTTCAATTAGAAACAAACGCTGTCCAAAGAATCCATTTTTAATCCAAAAATAGTCCTGTACTTTTTGACAGGGCCATCGACATAACTCGTGTAATTACAGTAATGGTACATATATAATCTTACTATGCTTCTTTGCCAATTCCCCAAGCTTGTCCAGCAAGGCCCAGCATCTATCATTGTCAAACTGCTGGTAGGTGGGGATAAGTGAATTGGGTGTATCTTTTGCTGAGGACTGTCCAATACGCGAGTCAGGTAGGTCTTTCATGCCTCGCTTAAATTTGCCACTAAGCCATCCACTATTGAAAACGCAGAAAAAAACATTAAAAATAAACAAATAAAAACATCACCAATCTTGTGATTTTATAGTTTGGGGGTGTATTTCTCCATTGTTTCATATTATTAATGTACATATATACCACACCATTTATAGACAAATGGAACAATCAACTTTAAGAGCCACTATCGCAATTTGTTTATGTTCTTTTTTCTTGCTAATATTAAAAAACGTATTTTGCATCACTATAATGTGTGAAATAAAAAATAAAAAACGTTTGACATACCTTCAATTCAGAGAAAATAGCTCCTTTCCAAATTTTTAAACTTTAATAGAGTGTTTTTGAGTATCTTTTCTTTCCACGGTGTACAAGAGATGACCTAGTTATGTGTGGAATTGGGGTTTCGCCCTGGTTTGGCGCAGAAACAACAATAAAAAAGTAATCATTTGGTTGTGTTTGAAACCGGATGCAGAAGACTGAGTAAATTCACAGTTTACAGGTGTACATCTAGATTTGTGTGCCTAGACAGTCCTACCTTTTCAGTGGGCTCCATGGTAGCATACCAATTCCCTCATTGAGACAGACATCGGTACATTCAAGTTCAGTGTGACGACACAAAAGGCTGTATTGTTGCTATAAACACAAAAATGCATATCAACCGTGATGTTCAGTTGACACATGCAATTTGTTTTCTTTTTTGCTATCCAGGGCAGGCCAAAAATGTTTAGTTGCTCAGACTCCGTGATCTATCATTTACAATACCTTAACCTTTTTGTTTTATATTGTCCTTTTGGGCGGGGGGGGGGGGAATTTTCCACCCAACTAACCAATGACAAGACTTGTCATACGCACGTTGCTGACATGTCAAATATTGTTGATTATATATGAAAAGAGATAATAAGTAATAAAAAAATGTGATGCGAATAAAGAAAGAGACAGACAGCCCAATGCCCTGCCTTTATTATATGGTTTAACTTTTAGTGTTCACAACTACATATCATCTGAACAATAAATTGACATGCGTTGCCAGCGTTTTGGACCAGTGATTGCTCATGAGCCAAAGGTGAACTTGTCACCTCCTAAACATGTTAAAAACAAATCATAGCTTTACACTTTCCCTCTTTAACACAGTCAAAACCAGCTTGCGGTTAACCGTCATCTGCTTCGATGTTTGGCTAATTTAAAAAGTAGTAACAAACAAAATGAGACATACACATTGCTTCTCTGTCAAACCTCAAACCCTGCTGCCAGGCAATGGTAACAATCAACCCCCATAATAATGACATAATGATTGATACACCAAAGTTTTTACTAGAATTTATAGTAAGGAAGAACATGTATTACAAACAAATCATTATTCAATCTTACATGAACCTACAAATCTGTCTGTGGAATAAGACTTTCACTTATTAAACAGTTAATGATTTACAAAGTAGCTAAGTTTGCTAAATCATCTTGCTCTGTTTGGTACAGGGAGCTGTCAAATATATGGGTATTTTCTTGGTTGAGTTACATGGGCTAAAATGTAGTATCCGACCATTAAGTGTCAATACTGTACTCTAAAATCAGTCTCAGGGGAAATCAGTCCAAATGTTGACAAGCCCATCAATGTGAAAATCACCAGATATAAGTGTAGGATATGAATATCCACCAAGCAATACATTGTTCATTGAAAGATGATAAGATATCATATTAACAATATAGTAATGAATGCTTTCATAAAAATGGAAGCAGAAAACAGTTTTTAGCAATGCCAGAGGCATTACACCCAAGATCCGAGGAAATAGGAACCATCAATGACCACAATCCGCCTGTCTTTAAACAAGCAAAGTGAAAATCCCGAAGTCCAAGGTTAATATACCAAAAAGTTTAGAATATTATTATATAAGGGATGAATGAATATGATATGCACAATGGAGGAAAGCATCTCACTCCTAACGCAAGACAGGTACTCACAAAATTAAGTAGCATTTAAAATCGACATTATGCTAGCAGTGTAGTTAATATGAATATCCTATATCTGCATGGCATTTTTAAATGAGACCTGTCACCAGGACAACATATTACAAGTTAACATGTGTTTGGGACTGATCTACACCAACAAAAGCAGTTCAGTCAGTCTTAATTCTGGGAGAAAAGGTGAAACAAGATAGTGGAAACCAACCTGCAAAGAAATCACTGGTGCCCACCCATTAAATTTGCACAATTCTGCAATTTTCTGCAGTTGCCATCCAAGCGTATTGCTGGCACCAATGTAGCGAACCTTGCCTGTACGCACGAGGTCATTCAGCGCGCGCAGAGTTTCCTCAAGTGGAACACCGTCATCCCAGCAGTGCATCTGTCATGGAATCATCAATACACAACAGCCTAATTCATTCCATGTTACAAAGGTTATACCCATGTTGCTTTTAGAAAGAAACTTCTCATAGTTACCTTTAACATACAGTCTTCATATTCAATTTAAGTAAACATAGAAGGAAATCGAAGACAGCTGTGGAACCAATCTATTGAACATTATAAAATTTGATACAATGACACTTGTATATAAAGACCATCGATGGGGATAACTGTTGTATCTTGACAGGTGGTCTTTCACAAGAGGTATAAATCAGATAAAAGTACCGAGCAAATTATCCCAAATTTAAATGATACCTTTTAAGACTTACGAATCTATTAAAATTATTAGACTGAAATCGACAATGACACCTGTATTCAAACACTATCACCTGCGATAACTGCCGTCTCATGACAGGTGGTCTTTTGTAACAGGTATAAATATGATTTAAGCACCAAGCTTATTATCCCAAATTTAAGGCTGTCTTTTAAGACTTGATTTCTCATTGTAGCGGTCTCTCAAGAAATGGCATACTGTGTAATAGTATATTTGGTAAGCTTTGTGGGGGAAATATATTAATATGGATGGCAAGTTAAAATTTGGCGGCTGCTATTTCACTGGCAGGTGTAATGTGCTGAGTAAATGTATATAGCATTTAAGATGTTCACAGTCTTGCTGTCATTGTTTTTATTGTATAGTGTAATATGTTCTTTAAATTTAAAAGACATTTTAGAAGTCATTTGATTTTGCTGCTGTTATCATACCGCTACAAAAGTAATAGGCTTTGTCAGTTTACTGTGTTATCAAGTTGTCTAGATCTACAACAATGAAATGAAAGAGGAAAACCTAACTGAACCATGACAGTACTTTTTCCTGGTTCATGAATATATTTTTGTCTCAAAGTTTTTCAGGTGTCCACCAGTTTCAAAACATACATGTTCTGGCAATGATCAATAAACAGACATACAAGTATTCAAAAACTCTTAATTGATATTTTGTATTTGCGTGCCATCAAATAAATCATTTTTTTTTAATTTGTCCAAAATTAAACTTTTATACTTTACCTTACCTCTTGTAAACCTGTTTCGTTAAGCATAAAACCACAATTTTGTTTCAATTGGGTGCTGAACCTTTTTCTATTTATTACAATTATAAGGATCTCAGTACTATATGATCTAATATAAATCAGTGGCAAAGATGGCCCCAGGTAACCTGGGGTTGGTTTTGGTAGTTTTGATGGCAATATGGGGCATATGGAAGAGAACTGCAGCAATCTGCATCTGTGTCCAAGTTTGTTTCTGTAAGTCACAGTTCATCCCATTTTACTTTCTTGGGTGAGCTGGGACCTGTGGCAAAATATGGTAGCTGATGTTTCTTTTTCAGATGTTAGAGAAAATTGCTTAATGATTATTTCTTTATCTAACCTCTAAAGAAGTAATGCCACTTTTGAATATAGACACGGACGTGTGTTTTTTATATGGGATTTTGGAATCAATTGTCATTCTCGCAAATTTTGAAGAGAATCCAACTTCAGTTTCATGGCATCCTTACCACACTTTAATTTTTTAATTGCTCGTAAAGTCCTTAATATGGTGTTAAAATTATTATGTGATATTAGCTGTGAATTTCTCTTGAAATTATCTTCAAACCTTCTTTCCTCTATTTCAGTATGTTTTTCAAGATAATGAATACACATAATGCTATATGAAAATGGATACAGTGAAAATTTGGTAAACTCATATTAGTTCCATATGAAAGTGGTGTGTAATCTGATGTAGATTTAATACTGGAACTAATTGCGCCCACATTTGCCACATAACCCCTGTCATGCACCAAGGGTCCTTGGGTGATAACCTCAATTTGGAACATTTTATCTGTGACACGTATATAATCAAATGTGTTTTTTCTCATATTTTAGAATTTTTGTGCCAGACAAATGGGTAGGGTGCACTTAAAAGGGTAGAGGTGCATACAGGGACTAATATGGTAAACTGAAAAGAAAATCCGTGGTTACTTAGGGGGTAAGGGTCCCTAATGCGACCAATATGGTGAACTGAAAAGAAAAAATCCATAATTATAAAACTGGCTGGATTTATCTAAGAGATGGTCTCATTACGGTTTTTTCTGTGCTCTTGTCTGAAAAAATATGTTTCTCCAGACATTATGTAAAAGGGTGGTTATTCCTTTAAGTTCACCAGGTAGCCAGCCACCTTAACTTTTGCGTAAATGTAATCATAAGAAGCCAAGAGTAGGCGGTCATCATCTATGGCAATTTGGAATATTCATAGATACTCTTTTGGCGAAATGTGATATAAACCTGAACTTGTAACGCACCTGGTAGAGGTCTATGTAGTCTGTCTGTAACCTACGCAAACTTTGCTCCACTTCACGCATGATGTTTAATCGGCTCAAGCCCTTTCCATTTGGATCAGTGGGATCCATTTGAAAAAACAACTTCGTTGCGATGACAAACTTTTTCCTATCTTTCCTGAAATGTGTAAAAACAGAACTGTTTAGACTATCTTAGCAAGAACGTTGCCTATTAAAGATCGCCCCAGCTGGTTCTCTTTCTTTTTCTTTCTTTCTGTCTGTCTGGCTGTCTGTCAGTCTGTCTGTCTGTGTGTGTCTCTCTGTGGTAAATTGCTTGAGGTTTTGCTATTTTCTATCTTAATATCCAAATATTGAAAGTTTAATTTAAATCAAGTACAAAGTGATTGAAACATGTGTCCAACATATATGGACTTGAGGAACAGCTATAATACCTTCATAGCATTCATCCTTCCGTTTGGTGCCACAGTGAGGTAGAAAGAGGCATTGGTGAGACAGTTGTGTGTGTGTGTGTGTGAGAAAGATATGTATATATATATATATATATATATATATATATATATATATATATATATATAGAGAGAGAGAGAGAGAGAGATGTTAACTTCTCACTGATGGCTTAGTTGATTTTGCATTCCTGGTTATGGGGACTTTCTGGACTATAACATTGCTCTAGGAAATTTGCTTATTATTGTTGTGAAGAACTTAAATTTCCAACCAAGTTTCATTTCACATGACTGCATACACAATGATTATATGTATTAACACGAAAATGCTGTGTCAGGAAGAGAGGTTTCAGGGATTTTACTTATAAAATAATAAAATTTTGTGAGTGTGCTTATCCCATCAGCATTGTTTATTTTCATGAAAACCGTTGAGAGCATGAAGGGATTATACATGAAACAGAGAGTTAAACCTCCATGCACTAAACACATCCACATTCATAAAAAAATACCATCTAGAAATGCACACATCTTTGATTTTACTATTAGTCTACACTGAATAAACCATTTGTTTGTGAAATTTGTAAAATAATATCACAAAGAGATGTCTGGATTGGAAAGAACGACCTACTACATTGCACTAATTACGCATGTCAGAGCTTGGATTTACCAAGGTTGAAATGGTTCACCAGATTAAATGGGTACAAACAACCTCTTTCAGTCCTTGTAGATTAAGGCAGTGTGGAACAAATGTTGTAAAAAAAATGAAATTTCCAAGTAAGCTTTGTTCATATCTGTCCTTAGACAAAGGGCAACAGTTGCTCAACAGGGCTATTAACATAAGCTCCATCTAAAACTAGTGATGAAGTATCAAATTATGCAAACATAACACATGAGAGGTAATTGCAATGTAAAGGCATTACAAACATTAATTAATTACTGACAGGTCGTTTAAATGTTACTTATATGTATATGTATATATATATATATATATATATATATATATATATATATATATATATATATATATATATATGTATATATATGTATATGTATATGTATATATGTATGTATATATATTATTATTATTATTATTATTATTATTACAACATAGCAGGGGTTGAGACTGGAATCACTGTAGGACTAGCCTGTTTTCATCTTCATGAGGTGTACTGATACTTCAGGCTACTCAAATGAGAATATAGCCTCCATAACATTTAAATTTGGGAATATGCGTAACCTGTGTACATCTTATACTTAGGTATACCATGCCGACATGGCCAAATTTTTCAATCCTGCTAATGCACATACAAGAGTAACAGAGTACAACCAATTCAAATAAGAGTGGCCAGAAACCACAGCATAGGGATAATTTGTGTACACACAGACTCTAAAATGCCCGAAAATTACATTTGAAAGACAGACATATTATTTTTACGTTGTCAGTTTAGTTTTCACAGAAGCTTGATGGAACTTACTTGGCAAGCCATCTTCCAACAATTTCCTCTGAATTACCATGTGTATAAACATTTGCTGTGTCAATGAAGTTGCCTCCCCACTCCTCAAAGCGATCCAACATAGCATGTGATTCTGCTTCAGTGCAGCCCTTCACTCCAACATCTTCCTGTTGAAGAGAAATAGTTAAAAGACTTTTTAAGGTCATATGAAAGTGACTATGAAATGCATCATCATTCCCAAGACAAGGATATTTGGCCAGTGATATGTATATATTTTCAGAAACACTCTATTGATAGTTTTTCATGTGTTTAGATTTTTGCACTTTCTTAAAAGTTCAAAACTATACATGTCTTAAATTAATGATTGAAAAATACATGGAGTTTTTAAATAAGTTGTGGTTAACATAGCCCTCCGTATTAAATTATGCATTTTTCATATAAACATTAAAACGTAAAAATAAAACATACAACAAAACACGGAGCAATTTAAACTTAACTATTTCATTAGTGCATGTGGTACATTGAAATGATACTTTGTACAGCGTGTGTGAATTAACTTTGATACGATACTCGTAAACATTGTACGAATAACAAATTGCCACCGCATATTTTAACGGTTTTAAAAACTGTATTGTCATACTACCATTTGTTGGCAACATCAATCTTAAGTAGGATCTGTGTTACCATCGAAAATATCCGTGGAAACTGGGTTATATATGGTAAATAGTAATAGTCAAAGACTGTCATGAACTTTTTCCTGTTACTTCCATGTGGTTTTCGAATACCCATTTATGCAACACATTTGAACCACTCTAAGGATCTTTTTACTCAAAGGGCTTTAATGTGCTAAAATACATCAGACAATACCATGATTCCACACCTCAAAGACTTTTGTCCCTATAATATTCTTGTAATGATATATTGATGCATGTGCACAAACTCAGAAGTAATGACCATACAAAATAAATCATATATTGATGATTCATGAAAATCTCTTCCAAATTAGGATGCTCTACATTTTCACATCTTGGTCCATACTTTACGTAAAACTATATGTGGCATCTTACATATCAATCTTGACCTTGACTTTCATACACTTGATCAGTCCTGAAAGCTATATGGGGCTAGTCAGGAAACTGTGGGCTGAACTGCATCCAAAAGTAAACGTTTAGAGGCAGACAGATATGACTGATCACATAAGCTCTGTGGCCTATGGTCATCAGAGCTAAAACATTTTCAGCAATACCTGAGTTAAAAATTGAAATCCACGCATACAAAGAAGCACCAAATGTAAGTTCGAAACCAATTGAAGATGCATTCATGGATAGGAAACCATTTCAAGGCTGTCAAGAATAAGCAAAACGCATCCAAAAATCACCAAAGAGTGAAATATTCAACAAATAGGAGATCCACTCACGGCATACCCAATCCAATGTAGCAGAAATCCAGTGAACAATGTGTTAGACAGCTCTGCGTTTATACCAATATGAATAACCTAACCATGTGAACATGTCCCATGTTGGTTTCAGCATGCCTTAAATTTGAAATCTCAAGTACTTTAAAGGCCGGTTAGGCTGTATGACATCTGAGACCTTGTGTTTATTTATGATAATTATCTGATTAGGAGAATCAGTTTCCCAGGTGGGAGCCTTTTGGTTGCTGGAAACACTTGGTGCACAGTTCAACTGTATTGTTCAGCTGGAGTCTTCTATCAACAGGAAATTATCTATCGTTAAATGATGTATTTCTTCATCATTCCCAAGGAATATATCCAACTTGATTTATCAATCATTTTGTACATTTAAAAACATATTAAGGTTAGGAAATAAAAGTTGAAACTTGTGGTGATCAAGTATCACTGGTCAGAAAGCTGTCACAAATATGCAGTACACATACATGTTCCTGTACAAAGTTCATCAGTTCACCTTCATTTCATAAAATATCCATGAAGTAACATAATACATTAAAGATTTGTTTCCAATATATGCCTATTGTTTGGAAGACATCATTTAGGCACATTCAGTCCATGCTTTACAACCTCTGTCACGCACGGAAATCATTTTTCATTTTCTTATTGGCTTCTCAGTCAGCTGGCCTTATGAGATGGGTTTTTGTCAGTCCTCCATCTGGCGTCTGGCGTCCGGCGTCTGGTGTCTGGCTTCCACAATTCACACTTTCGACTTCTTATCCAACACCACTTTGCAGAGTCACTTCAAACGTGTGCGAATGTACCTTGGGTAGATCTCTGCCAGGTTTATCCAAGTGGTCCTGCTACAGCCATTTTTGGATTTTTCTCTTTTCTTTCTGTTCTTTTTTCAATCAAGTCTTTCACAAATCTGTTACTCCAGAACCCTTTTCTTCTGAAACAAATGTACATCAATTACAGTATTGGTTGACCCGTTCACATATGAAAAGTGTTCCACCAGACAGATTTGATTGTTTTAGGAAATCAGCGACCTCTAGTTTCAATATGTAGATTCAGTGTCAAAGTTATGTGAGATAATAACCAGATAGAAAATTTTTAAATACAAGAATTAAAGAACAGTTTCATGATGCTTCAAAATTGCATAGAATGTGTATGTAGGTAGCTTAGGAATTTACTTGTGATTGCAGTTTGGTGTCCTTAACCTCCAAGTGGAACTCACATGCCTATAAAAATCTGATGTTTGCATTACCCTTGATGACCGGGTCATTGTTGTAGTATTATGAATAACCATCCGTTGTATGTCGTCCATCCGTGCGCCATTCATATTTCACATTTTCATGGTCACACTTCAGTCATTTTTTTTCTTTTTTTTGGGGGGGGGGGGTCAAATCTTTAAAAAAAATATTCTCGAAACCCACTTGTCTAAGGCTTTTTAAATTTCATAGCGACAATTTTGGGGACACTTAGGCCTTGATTTGTTGCCCAGGTGTCCATTCACTTTTTTTGACAATTTTTGTGTTTTTGCTTTTTTCAAGATCTACTCTAAAACCACCATTTCGAAACCTGCTGAAACGTGACGGAAAGTTTTCTTGTGGATTGGCTAAAGAAAGCTGTACACTAGGTGACATTGATCACTCAATTTTCTTCATAAAGAGTCGCCTAAGAACAGGACTGACTTTCGCAGTCATCTTGTTAAAGTAATTCACAACAAAGCCATGAAAACAGTTAATTGACTTATCGGTATTTCCATTTTCATAACCTTTTCTAAACAGCAGGGTACGGCGTTTCTTTTCTTTTCTTTTTTTTTTTAGTCAAATTACTGTACATGTAAAGAAGACCAGAAGACTTGGCTTTCCTAAAGTATCAAATACTCTAGACAATAAAATGGCTGTACGGGGAGGGCAAATTCCGACTTTTTTATGTGGATTTCAACACTTGTGCCCGCCATTAACGACTGACAATGTAAATGTAATTTAATTTTCAGCCTGGCAATGAATGCAACTTTGCGCTTAGCTGTCCGACAATTGGGCACCCCAGTTTACATGTCTCTGTGAGTAGCGGCTCCTTGTCTAAGCTTAATATTCAGCAAAGACAACCTAAATAATAATGAATAAATATGAACGTGGCAAATGATGAAATAGCTGAATAAGTGAAGTTTTGCTTATATATTTGTGTGTAACAAATATTGATTCTCTCGGGTGGAGGTTCAACAGTCTTGTTGGTTTTCTTCGAAAGGTTTCAAACGTATACGGTCTTTCCAAAATCGGTAGGGGCCGCCAGAATCTATTTGAAAGAATTTTTTAAAGTGCCATCTGTTTTTGTATCGGTCAGTGGACCTTTGCTCTAAACGAATTGCCCGATATCAGTGAGTAGGAATTTCGTAATGTCAATCCGAAATTCAAACCAACCATAGGCTCTGTTTAGTCCATGTAATCTGCATTGTCTTTAAAGTACAGCACAGTTTCTAATTTACTTTCTTTTGTATCATCAGCTCAATTCAGCACCATGTCCAGATATGCCTTGCATGGTTTCCATCGTCCGCCAGTCACAGATCTGTTTTACCAGTGTAATTGAGCCTCCAGCCATGGACTGTGCAAAACTCAAGTTAACCAGACCTGCTTTATCTGCAGTACATATAGCAGAACCGTCATTCTTGGTTATGCGACATTTCACATGTACGCGCATCTTTTGCAAATTGATCAGGTGGGTATCAATATTGTCTATTTAGAATTCTATTAGGATGCCTTCACTAATGGAGCCAATGGTAATTTCTGTGTCGATTACATTCTCTGTATAGCTTGATTTTCCAGTAGCTTGTTAAAATTTACAAAGGCCATGTTAACTTATTCTCAATCCCGATCATTGTCCTACTTGTCTTTTATCCTACTTACAAACTTGTGTTTGTTTATTTATTTGTTTGATGAGATCAAACTTGTACTCTACTCTTTTGGGCATCTACTGCTGTCTACATATAGCCCACTCTATATCATACACCCTGTTGAGACATGTCTGGGACAACATCAGTGTTTTTAGGGCTGTATTTGTTTTACTGCGGCGGCTGTTTCCCATCGTTTTCCCATCACTAATCCTTCTATCATCTTGGCCATTTAGTACATTCCTTACTACTGACCACGCATGAGCTGCTGATCAAACTGTCTTCTCCCATAGGATTTCCGTAACGAGCAACTGTCCAACTGCAGAAAAACGCATGCCCCTTATAGGGATATCACACAGGTATGTACAGTGCTGCCAGAAAGTTTTGCTCAAAAATTCTGGGGGGTCATGAGTGGAGCCACTTGCAGGTACCACTTTTCAAAGTGTAATTCAAAGTAAAATTCTAACACAATAACCAGCTTAGGGCCAACGGTGGCCACAGGTATGTGCAAGAAGCACACTGAGTAACTGACATCAAACTTCCTAGTAGTGTTCTCTGCAGGAGTCCCTTGTACAATATGGACCCGAGGAGGACCACGCGCAGGGGTCACCAGAGGAGATGGTGCAAGACTTCCTGGCGGCACTGTATACCGACATACTTTCATAAAGCTGTAAAAGGTATTCAATATGATTTTTTTAATATATTTCACCTTGTCTCAATAAGCAAGTATAGCCTACGGTTAGACTCGCACCAATCAAGCATCATGGATTGATAGTCTATTTTAAATTGTCTCAGTGTGTGGATCTAAGTAATAAATCAGTGATCAGACAACAAGGGGTTAGTGAGATAAAAATTCCTGCATCGATGAGCTTACAATACAACATTTACTCTGCTCCAGAATCCCAGGCTGGTTGATAGGCAGCGAGTCCCCCTGAGCACTTATACCAGTCATGTAATATCTTGTAACAACATGCACTCAGCTTATCATATCATGAAATAAAGGTAAGGATTATTCAAATTTCAATTAATGAATTTGAATATATGCATAACTTTTGCATATAGTACAGCGATGAGTTTAATTTCTTGCAACTCTTGGTTTGACATATATGCCTATGTCTCATCTCAGTTCATGACTCAGCTTATCTTTTGTCTGTGTTTGTATTAAAAGGCGATGAGTTGAATTTCTTGCATCACTAATTTTGACATTTATGCCTATGACTCAATTCATGACTCAGCTTATCTTTTGTCCGTGTGTGTCTGTGTTTGGTCCTCTAGCTTTGAAGGACACACAAAGAGAATAAATCTGTTGTTCAAACTAAAACCATGATGGCTGGCCGGCCTACAAGCTTGTACAAATCAATGTTTTATTTTGTACTTAATTCTCAATTGCTTAGAATAAAATTATTACCCGCCATAACAATTATTTTTGATCATAACACATCTCGAGGCATATTTCGAGCAAATAAAATCATTCTTGAAATGCATAGCGCCTTTTAAGAATTGACGATAAACATGTATTCCATGTTAACTAAAACATGACCAACAGCATTCAATGAAACCAAATTTAATTCAAGGAAATGAACCTTATGAATTTAAAAATTAGTATATTTCGTGTGCGATTTACGCGACAGACAACGACAATTTTCGAGAAAAACAAAACGCTATGGGAATCATGGCAACTCTAGAAACATATCCATAATCAATATGTTCAAATTCTGATATCACTTTTCTCGAACCACAGTTGTTGGCAAATATGAAAAAATAGTTCTGCAGAGCCCTAAAAATCTAGGAAAATGAATATAATGGACAAACCACAGAATATGCCCCATAATTTTTACAAACAGTGAAGCGCTGTGAGTAAACTATTTAAGCAAACAGCATATGCGCAACTATACATGTACGTTAAAGGTACAGTACTTTGGGAAGTGCATACACAACAAAAAGATAATGTAATCCTCATATGTTCTTTCTATAAAGTAGTCTTCATTTGTTACAGTTTCAAAGGCTCAACGGAATCAGCTTGACCTGTACAGGCCTGACAGTTCCATTCGTCCAGGTATATCTGAACAAACGTATTGTACAATTGAAATATTCAAGAAAAACGAAGCGTATATTAAGAATGCTAATAACATTCGGTGCTGTGTTAAATTGGAACAAGAATATTACCGAAGTTAATTCAATAACATTTCAACTGAACTTGATAAATGAAGAAAATATATATTTTATCGCCACTGCTAGCAGGTCGTGTCAGTCAAATACAAGTTAATTCAACACTATAGTTGTTACAATTATTAGTTTTCTCACTGAGAAAGTGCACTGCGAAGTTAACCACAACTTTCTATCTAAATAAATAATCTTGTAGTTCTATACAAGTCATCATGGGTATAATCACACTCAGAAACACACAGGTGTGATGCAGGATCTTCTGTTATCATTGTTATCGAAACACAGAACTGTTGATGTTAAGCTTTTTCTTGCATAAACCTGATCATTCTCCAAATGTAAACAAAACTTACAGGTGAAAGATGCAGATCGACCAAAACAACAGATCATTTCCTTGCCATTTTCTATACTGCAATGAAGACCCATGCTACTGGAACTTCAGTTTACCATTTTCACCAGTTGCACTTGTGTAGGATCAACTAAATTATGGACCTGGCACCTGTCTTTCACTTCAGAACTTTCCGCTGCTATATTAATTCCGGTAAGTGCAGCCCTAGGAACGCTCTGTGCGATTTCGGAATAGGAAAGGTCAGAATTAACTCTGAAGTGTGCATTTGCCCAATACACAACTAAATACACAAACATTTGGAGGGCTAGAGCTGCGTATTCCATTGGTTTGCATGTTAAAGTAACCTTAAATAAACTGGTCACTTTAGTAGTTGTGACTATATGATTTTTGTGAGATATTTAGTTACGCATCTAGATTTACTGTGCCAAATTTGGTGTCTGTATGTGCAGATGTTTTCAAGTTATTAATTTTCAAATTAAAATGTAAACTAATGGGAATACGCAACCCTAGCCCTCCAGTGACTGCAGTGTCCTCTTTCAGGCAGGGTTAGAACCGTCTGTTCTTGTCCTTCCCTATTGACGCGTGCTTTGGGACTTTCGAAAATGTGCAGCGTCATTCCGGAATCGCACACATCATCGTACTGCGTAGAAACATATAAAAACCTATTTCAGATAGCAGTAAATGGGTCAGCTTTTCAGCCGACAAAGGTGCGGGCCCGAATTCACTGTTGCGAGCAGAAGGCCGCAGCCGATGACTTTTCGCCATGACTTTTCAATTATTCAATATATTGTTACCCAAGGAACACTTACCTTCCAGTGGCCAAATGTCATCGCACCAAGGCAGATATTTGAAACTTTCAGTCCTGAGTTGCCCAGGAAATTATAAGTAAGCTTGGGTCCGATTGATTTGGCCATGTTTTTTGCTTCAGGTCTGGTCGTGGTTATAGTTTCTCTCCCGTTGAATGAATCGAAAGTCGTGTTAACTGGTTTGATGCAACACAGACTTCGTCGACTTTTTAGGGCAAAGTTATATTGAAAGTGAGCCGTGTGCAGACACAGCACATCGACCCGGCCACATGGGTATGCAAATATTTGTACTCCGAGAGCATCAATGTTTCTATAGTATATACCCAAGGCCAGTAACTTTGTGTATGTCCACCAAGAAAGATCATTCTGAACGACAGGTGTCCGTGAAAGTTAACGCAAGTCTACAGTGTGGCACATGCTTAAAACGGAACGAAAATGTGTTCCTTATGCACAATAACAGACAAGAAACACATACATGTATAATTGTACTATATCTAATTGAAAAATATGTATGTTATTCGTGTTAATACTGAGTAACATTGGTTCTGAGACACATGGAGTTACAGGCTTTGCGTATATACTAGTACCAGAGAAAAAGCATCAATGCTCCCGGAATTAATGTTTACATGCGCCTGTCGACCCGGCCTGTCATGTCTTATGCTGGACGCCACCACCTCCCGCCCATGTTGAATATGTCAAACGACTGGATGATATCGAATTATCTGCTGTCGCCTCTACCGCTAGGACACACTGTACAGGTTAATGGATCGACTGAAGCCTTGACTGCACTCCTGCATGCACTCGGGGTGTTGTTGACCCCTCCTCGCCTACACCCGCAAGAATGATGAACTTTATTGTGCTATGGAATTTCCTGAGAACAAGCTTTTGGGTCTGAAAATAGCACATGCGCATTTAGTTGGTAATATCGTAGCCTACCGTGCAGACTTGACATTGATGCGGTTTCACTTACAAAGAACGGGTCTTGAGCTGTCTTGTGTTGTTGTTGCTGCTGTTGTTGCTGCGATTTGGTGTTCATTTTTGCTTCCCACTAACTTTGTGTGAAATGCGCTAGCCAACCTTTTGACATGCATGGCGAAAAATAATTCCTGTGCAAAAAAAAGTCAAAGTGCATAAATTAATCATAATGAATTTTATTTGTAGCAAGTAGGGGATCCATGACGATTGGAAATAGACATGATATGAATTCTGAAATGTAGTGGAATTGTAACTCCATGTTAATGAGATGCGGGACCGCTGACCAAGTGAGCCAATAAGGTTAGAGTAGGCGGAACCGACATGCACGAGGTCCATGCGGACACCTATGGAAGTTGTACTGTTCAATAATTCCCAAATCCCTGGGTTTTGTGTACAAAACCTGGGGTTTTGTAATACGAAACGCAAGGTTTTGTACCAAAACCGTGGGTTTTGCTCACAAAACCCAGATTTTTTAAACAAAACTTAGGGTATTGCTTGTAAAACCGTGAGTTTTGTAACGGAACCCTGAGTTCTGCTTGCAATTCCCAGGGTTTTGCACGAAACCCTGGGTTTTGTAAACTACCCAGGATAACAAAACAAATATCATAAATTTTAAATTTTGTTTAATAATGTGCACAAAACCCTGGATTTTATTACAAAATCAAGGGTTTTGTTTGCAAAACCCAACTTAGGTTTTGTATCAAAACCCAGGGATTTGTACACAAAACTCTGGGTTTTGTGACAAAACGCAGGGTTTTGCTTTGTTATGCCATCCTTTGACAAAACTCACGGTTTTGTTTCAAAACCCTGAGTTTTGTCATGATAACTCTGGGTTTTGCAGTTGTTTTGTTCAATTATTTGCAAAACCCAGGGTTTTCTGACGTCAGAAATCCCATGGTTTTGAATAATTCGCAAAACCCTGGGATTCGTGACGTCACAAAACCCACGGTTTTGAATTTTACCGCAAATTGGTCGTATGGATACACAAACCACTCAAAACATGGCTTGCTTGCTGAACTTGCTGTAAACCAATATCGTGTTAAGGTGGCGGATCTCGGAAAACTTACATCGATTCGCAACGTAAACGTCATGTATTTTATCACTGTGTGCACTTCATGAGCTCATATTTTAGGTACTACAAGGGAAAACATGTAAGATGTATATCGTATATGTGTTTTAAAGAAATTTAACAGATTAAGACCGATTTTTCTGGTACCGTGTGACTGGGCTGAAGTTTTAGCAGCATAAGGCCTCTGGTCTGCCGGGTCGTTGAAATCCACTGTACGTTGTGCCGCTGCCTGCAGTAATTATGCGACCGTTGATTGCAAAACGAAGGCCACATCACATCATTGTGATAATTATCTCAACACAACCAAGTCTTAAATTGTTGTATGGTATTCTTAAACTCCACCTGTATTCCCACCATCCAGAATTTTGCATCTATTTCTGTGCCAGCTCTGGTGAAAGATACTAAAGCTTTTCTCCCGGAGCTCTGCAACCGGAAGAGTGGAAACCCCGTCTGTAACGGCATGTCCCTGTGCCAGCCACTACCCCCATACAAACTACCTATTCCCAGTTCTGAGTTGTGTACAAGTTTTTTGTTGACGAGCACTGCAAATCACGCAACATTGCCTGGCACCTTTTCAAGAACTGTTGAATGGTTCAGTGTACACGCACGTCCACCAATTGATAAATAAACAAGTTAAACAAACCAAAAGTCAGTCAGACATTTTCTTGCATCACAGTATTGTTCTTTTACCAGAACCAACAACTTCAACATTGAGAAATTTCCAAGTCCGAAATTTCTACTCGATTAAATTAATTAATTAAAAAATAAAAAGACTTCATGGGGATCGATCGGGACACCCCTTGACCCGCAGTCCAACACGCTAAGCATGTGCCCACGTTTGCTTGTTGAGATGCATTTGGGTGTCATATTCCATGGTGATCGGACCACGCAGCTTTGTTTACTTCTTCAAATCTGCGTCAGGCCAGTCAAAGCCCAGATGACCGCAACCAATAACTGTTGAATATTTCAGATAAAAATGGTTGAAGAATGGGACCGAAAACGCTACTTAGATAAAAATTTCCAGGGCGCCATCATATATCGTGTGATAAATTAATTATTTGCAAAGGATCGAATGTTTTACGCAAATTAAAGAACTCGAGGCTGCGCATTAATAGTCCATGCAGTTCTTCGCGCCCGCGTGTGGATTATTTTGAACACTGGGTGCACAACCTCTCGTCCTTTAACTAATACATAACTTATATTCTCATCGTGTCACAAAGAGGTAGACTTTGCGCATGGTAACCAATAATGATCTGATTGATCACAATAACTGAGCCACTTGTAGTTTGACGCTATTTTTAAGTGAGTAGCCTGGCAAGGCCTGCCAAGTAACAGCTGTCATGATTGGTTGGTTACAAAACCCTCGATATTGCACCTTTTCAAAACCCTGGGATTCGTGATGTCACAAAACGCAGAGTTTTGCAATCTCACAAACCCCACTGTTTTGTTCTGTTATTTTAAAGTGTTACAAAACCCACGGTTTTCTGGCTAAACCGAGGGTTTTAGGAACAAACTGTGGGTTTTGTTCAAAAAATAACAAAACCGAGGGTTTTGTGATCAAAACTCGGAGTTTTGCTCTTAAACTGTGGGTTTTGTGCTCAAAACCCACGGTTTCGGTACGAAACCCTAGGTTTTGTTCATGAAACCCAAGGGTTTTACACAAAACCGAGAGTTTGGTAGCAAAACCCAGGGTTTTGTCCAAAATGATATCAAAATTTAATAACTGAGTAAAACCCTGGGTTTAGTGATAAAACCTATTGTTTTGTTAGCAAAACTCAGGGTTTTGCTACAAAACCTAGGGTTTTGAAAAGCAAAACCCACGGTTTTGTGAACAAAACTCAGGGTTTCGTGAATTATTGAACAGTACAACTTCCCTAGACGCTGGGATACATGAGGCAGAAGATGCGTGGAGATGCAAAAGATGGCATAGATTGGAAATTATGTTACTTGAACAGTCCGGAGACGAAAGTTAAAAGTACTAGTTTTTGTGTAAGATCGAATTGTATATATTTTTCAGGCTCAACAGCACATTATTCACACTCACCGCGAATTAAGCATTGCCTTTGTTAAAGGCAACATGTAAATTTCTTTCTTTTTTTCTCTCTTGCTTCTTTCTTTCTTTTTAAATGCTTTTGTAATGTTATATATTGTGCTTTCTTCCATTTACGCTTGGTTTTATATGACTGCGTGTTACACTTTAGCACAAAACCTTTATTTTAGCCATTTCTGTGAGCAGTATGTTGCTTTGATACTGGAGAGAGAAAGGGTGCCATCGATACGTTTTTATGACCTCAAGTTAACTCGTTCACTGCCAACTGCCACAAAAGTCGAACTACTAAAGACCACGGCAGCTACTCTGAATGCTAAAAAAATTTACTAGACTCAAGTTCCTTCCGCAAGCTTACTGAATCATAGCAGTACTCTGTATTTATTTGGATTTAAGAACTTAAAGATGTTTGGGCAGTTTGGTTGTAGACGTAGAGGAAGGGGGCTGTGTGAACAGCCCATGCTCAGCTGATCTTGACATTCATCACACTTGCAGCTCTATGAACTTCGGAAAGGATCAAGGTCACCCATGTTCTGAGTAAGTCTGACCGTTATAGAAGAACACTAATATGTGCAACATCGAGGATCAAGTAGTTCTCAAGTTATGATGAACAGTAAAATTCATGTATGTTGCACTGTTACCACAGAAACGAGGTCAAGGTCATTCATGTACTGTCTAAGCATGACCTTCATACAGAAACAATAACATGTGCAGCATCATGGTACTAACTCAAAACAGATCTCAAATTATGAAGTAAACAGTACATTTCCTGTCAGTTGTCTCGTCAATTAGCATTAGAATGCCCAATGACTTACATAGTAATCAATAGGAAAGCTGCATTCACCGATAAGTACCCGAATTGAAAATCCTTAAAAATCAGGAATCCAAAGCAGTGCCACCTAGTAAACAACTTTGTTTGACCATTCCACAGGAACATATCCATCACATTTCAACTTAATCTGAGTGACGGTTCTGAGAACAAGTGAAAAATAGCAAAACCATACGAAAAACTCAAAAAAAACCCCGCCAGCGCCACCTGGTGAACAAATTCGGAATTAGGTGTCCCTGGGAGTGTCTATGTATGATATCAAAGCAATTGGGTGAGCAGTTTCAGGGGAGAAGAGTTTTTAAGGTTTGCTCAAAACCGAACAAAAAAAGTCATAAAAAATTAAAATTCAACAGAGCGTGACCATTTGAACAAACTTGGTAGAGATCTACCCAAGGCACATCTCCACCAAGTTTGAAGTAAATCTGGACAAAATTATTGAAGTTATAACCATTACAAGAAATTCCCATGTTAAACTTTCCTATCAAAACTTTTGTAAAGATTTTTGAAACAAAAATGGTAAAAGAAATCCCAAATTCATTGGAACATGACCATTGGAACAAACCTGGTAGACACCCACCCAAGGTACATCCCCACCAAATTTGAAGTAAATCTGGATGACAGTTTTGGAGCACTCAGCCCCAACTTAGACGAACTTGCCAACAAAATAAGCAGTATGATCGGAGAACACTTCAAAGTGTTGCAGAAACAAATTGATGAGAAAAATGAGAAATTGTGTGAACTGGAGAAAAAAGTTGGATGAATTGGAACAGAAATATGATGACTTGGAACAATATACTAGGCGAAATTCAGTGAAAATCACAGGCATTACAGAAGAACAAGGAGAAGACACTGACACCCTGGTGGTGAATATGGCCAACGTTATGATGGCCATCCCCTTAGAAGCTGCAGAAATTGACCGTTCTCACAGAGTCGGACCAAGGATACCAGGGTAACATCGTCCCATCATTGTGAAGTTTTCCACTTACCGAAGCAAGGCAAAACTCACCAAGAATCGCAAAAAGTTGAACACTACTTCTGTGCCACCAAGTGTACCTCCTGGCAATGGGAAAATATATATCAATGATGACTTGACCAAGCGACGTGCCAATCTTTCGTACAAAGCCAGAACCCTCAAACGTGCTAACCAGACAAATGACACTTGGTCATATGATGGCAGTATTCTCATAAAAGACAAACAGAACAAGATTGGTCCCATTACACATGAGAAGGACTTGGCTAGATTTGTAAATTAGCTGCCCTGATGTTAAACAATAAGCTGTCCCAAAGCTATACATGACAATCGGTTTGCATACCTTGCACAATTGTTTTGACCTTCATTGGTTCATAACTAAATATGTTTATGTTCATTATAATCTTTATTCTAGCTTTGATATATTTGTACTGAACTTCATTGGTTCAGAGTATAGATCTCTTACATTCCTTATGTACTACTTCACTTTTCTTTTTTCCTTTCTTTTGTTGTTCACATCAAGCAGTGTGTTTTTCTCAGCACTATGTACACATTATAAGTATTCCAACGTTTACTTCCAACGATATAACAAATCAATATATTGTCAACTTCTTTTATTTCTAGTCATGTTAATTACCAGGGACAAATATTTGGCACAATTGGGATTTATGAGTTTTTTTCAAATATTGTCATCTATACCTTTTACTTGGACCATTTCTGTTACCTTTGTTCATATTTTACATGGTAGAAAGGTACACTTATTACACTGCTGTTATGTGGGGAAGGAGGGAGCGTGCACCATCTGAATCAAATGTTACTTTCTTTTTTCTCCTACTCCATGGTCAATTGTGCTACGTGTAAAAAAAAGGTAAATATTTCAAACCATAATCTAATCAGCTGTGTGTCTTGCTTGAGACACTATCACATTAAGTGTCTCCCTGAAATTAACCCTACCGATAAGTCATGGCTTTGTCCTCTGTGTTTACAAAATGAGTTTCCCTTTAACCGTGAAGATGGCGATGACTTATACTTGAATTATCTATCTGAAATGTGGTTTAGTGATACCAAAATCAATTTTGCATCCCTGAACAGTAAAATTTTTCGTCCCGTTTGAGAGTTGTGATCCTGACCTGATTTTTTTCAATTAGCCACAAGTCATCAATAACATATGTGACAGTCAGTATTTCACAGAGGACAGTTTTCACAATATGATCGATACTTATGGCGTGGATTCCACCTATTTATCACTCTTTCACCTGAATATCCGGAGTCTTCCTGTTCATTCTCATGAATTGGAATCTTTTCAGACATTTTAAGAAACCGATTTCACATTATAGGTATTTCTGAAACTTGGCTGAATAACACTAATCATGATTTGTATAATTTACCTGGTTATAATCATGTTATGAAGTTCCGTACGGATCGTACAGGTGGAGGTGTCTCTCTGTTTCTAGATGAAAATCTACAGTACGTACTACGTGAGGATATCAGTGTCTTTAATGACACACTAGAGGCACTTTTTATAGAAATTATCACTAATGTAGACAATTTTAAAGACAACTATATTGTTGGTCTCATATATAGACCCCCAGGTACTAACTTAGAAGTTTTCAATGAGTCCCTTGAAAATCTGTTAAACATTATCAAGGTTGATAAGAAGAAGTGCTACATCATGGGTGACTTTAACATCAATATCCTGAATCCAAATCAGCACACAGGAACCTGTAAATTTATGGATATCATGTATAGTAACTCATTTTTACCCTCTATCAATTGACCCACAAGAATTACAGAAACATCGGCAACCATTATTGATAATATCTTTACCAATGATATAGACTTTTCTGTTGCTAAAAAAACGGTATTTTGTACACTGATATTTGGGATCACTTACCCATCTTCCATATGAATAATAATAAACCTCATAATAACCTTTCTACTCCTGTCTACAAAAGAATAGTCAACGAAAAAACCCTTAACAATCTCAAGTTTAAAGTTGAATCACATGATTGGCAAACTTTGCATCCAAATGATGTAAATATAGCGATGACTTCCTTTGTCCATAACTTTCTGGATCTATACAATGAATCAATTCCAACCAAATTAATAAAATCTAAATATAAATCTAACAAACCATGGTTGACTTTCGGATTGATAAAATCAATAGGAAGGAAAAACAAACTTTACTTTATTTATCGTCATTCAAAATCCAATGTTAATGAAAAATGTGAAAAATATAAAAGATATCGAAATCAACTTAATCACTTACTGTGTATTGCTGAAAAATAACATTATGTCACTTTTGTTGATAACAACAAAGACAATCATAACAAATTATGGCAAGTTATAAATAATATTATAGGAAAAAAGAAACAAAATAAAGTAAATGCTAAATTTAAATATAATGGAACATACATATCGGATAATTAAGATATTGCTACAAACTTTAATTAAATTTTTCATTAATGCCGGACCAAATCTCGCAAAATTTATTCCCACTACCAATCAAAACTCTTCATCCTACCTGAAAGGAAATTATCCATGCTCACTTTATTTTCACCCCATTGTGGAAGATGATGTACGAGTTATAATTCATTCTTTACGCAATTCTTCACCAGGGTGGGATGAAATTGATCCTAAAGTGGTCAAACATATTTTTGCTGGCATTCTTAAACCTCTAACCTATATTATATACTTGTCTCTATCAACAGGTGTCTTCCCTGATGTTCTTGAAATAGACAAGGTTATCCCCTTATATAAGAAGGGAGATCCTGAATTGTTTACAAATTACCGACCAATTTCTGTGCTACCATTCTTTTCCAAAATATTTGAAAAAGTAGTTAATAAACAATTTATTGCATACTTGGAAAAACATCATATTTTGTAAGACTTTCAGCTTGGATTTCGCCAAGGATATGGTACTGAAATGGCGGTAAATTACTTAGTCAATAAGGTATCAGAAGCCCTGGACAGAGGGCATTTTGCTGTCAGTATTTTTCTGGATCTGTCCAAGGCTTTTGATACCGTTAATCGCACTATTCTTTTCTCAAAATTGTCCCACTAAGGTGTCAGAGGACTGCCTCTTCAGTGGTTCGTAAGTTATATGACTAATAGAGAACAATATGTTTCTGTCCAAAACACTGAATCACCTTGTATGAAAATCACATGTGGTGTACCACAAGGCTCAATACTTGGCCCGCTTCTCTTCTTGTTATACATTAATGATCTTGGTACTGTGTCACAAGACATCTTTTCTTTACTATTTGCCGATGATGCAAGTCTCATATTTACTGGCCATGATCTAGATGTATTGGAAAACAACATTAATATGTCTTTGGGCTTAGCTAATGAGTGGTTCAACTCAAACAGATTATCTGTCAATATAGAAAAAACTAATTTCATTTTCTTCCACAGAAGGAATCATTCAATGAGCCACCATTCTTTAAAAGTAAAAGTCAATGATACAGAATTACAACAGGTAACACATTGAAATTCCTAGGCATTTGGTTAGACGACAATTTGAATTGGAAATATCACATCTCACAAACTTCTAATAAACTGAGCAAAATTGTAGGTTACAGACTACAGTTGTGATTGGCTGGTTGCGCATCCCAACGGAGATAGTCCATAATTGTGAAAATACTGTGTTTTCAGCATGCTGTAGCTTCTGTTTAAATAAAGTTAGCTAAGTCAGGTTTGCTGCAACGCAGAGTTGATTCATTGGTGGTCATATAGGTGCACTGTTTTCCAGGCCAGGTGGGAACTTTATGGTGGGGAAGGACAATGATGTGACCCTGGCAAGAGCACAGTTCATACACCTGTATAAAGCTGACATCCAGGTGTTGTTTCGTATTTCAATTATCACAAATTAACGAGCTGGGAATTATATGACAAAAATCCGTCCATATTTTTCTGACATTTTTATCTGTTAAATGCCGTTCACGGAATTTCAAAATACCAAAATGCTGATTTTTTAGACTGAAAAATGCTAATATGAAAAATAGAAGGATTTATAACTGTGGTCTGTGGCCTGTAGGTATTTTCAAAAAATTAAGGTGGAAATTTGGGAAAAATTTACTGTCTCATTTGTTTTATAGTCTGGCATATACTTACCTTATCTACTGTAATACATCCTGGGCTTCTACTTATGCCACAATTCATAATCAAATTGTTGTACTTGAGAAGAAACATGCTGTGTACACTTCAGCTAAAGATACCCGGCTAAAAGCCATTTCGCACAGTGGTTTTCACCCCCATTTCTCCTTGCAAGCCTTGGCTGCAGGGGTCAGACTTGACCTGGACTTCAAACAACTCCCATTGACTCAACCTAATTGCTATTACGTAATCACTGAAATAGCGCTTCAGTCTAAAGATTAGGGGCTCTAATTAGCTTCATCCAGTAGCTTTTCTTTTCAAATTTAAGCAAAAACGTGGTAATCATGTTAATTTTCAGAAAATGCTATATTGAATTGACACATTGATCATAAAAATTGGCTGACAGAAAGTGAACTTATGCATCCATTTTTTATTATGAAGCAAAGGAAACTGGACACAGGCAGCTGCTCTGGCAATTAAGATATTAAGAGAAAGTGACAAACAAGCAGGCCGAGAGTGTGTGTGCAGTGATCAGCGTCTGGCTTCAAAGAGTTTAGGACTTGGGTAGGGAAAAGAGAAATGAGGGTAAAAACTCAATTTTTATGGTAGCTGAGGTGTACACATCATGTTGGTGCGAATTATCAATTTTTCTACTTATAACGCCCACACAGATCCTATTTTTTTAAGCCTCAGGATATTAAAATTTGAACAAATTAATATCTACATGACTTCTATCTTTGTTTATAAGGCGATTCATAACCTGATGCCAAATGTCTTCAAGAATTTCTTTCATTTTAATTTTGATGTTCATTATTATTCTACCAGGTACAGGGAAGCTCTATATATCCCTAGATGCCGAATAAATGTTTGTAAATTTGGAATCAAGTACCATGGTCCAATAGTTTGGAATAATATTCCTCAAGATTTGAGAAAGGTGCCTTGTCTGTCTTCATTTAAAAAGAAGTTGAAATTTTTGTTGCTTCTGAATACAACTAATTGACTGATTGAATTCTTAATAATCTTTGATGTGTATAATGCCATCTGGTATATATTATAATTATATAAATTTACATATGGATGGGGATATAATAAGCTCACCAGAGTTTCTATCCCCAATGTATACTGTGTATATTTGAATGTTTATGCTGGATTAATAAAATTCAATTCAAAAATTCAAGTCAAAATAATAGATAAGCATTAGAATGCCCATTGACTTACATGGTAATCAATAGGAAAGGTGCATTTACCGATAAGTAGCTGAATTGCAAAAGTCGTTAAACATCAGGAATCCCCAGCATTCCCACATAGTGAACAGATTTGTTTGACCCTTCCACAAGGAATATATCCACCATGTTTCAGCTTAATCTGAGTGACGGTTCTGGAGGAGAAGTCGAAAATAGCTATAACACACAAAAATTATATATATATATATATGTATATATATATATATATATATATGTATATATATATATATATATATATATATATATATATATATATATATATATATAAATATGTATATATATTGAAAAAATGCAGCGCCACCTGGTGAACAAAGTAAGAACTAGGAGTCCCATGGAGTGTTCCTGTGTGATATCAAAGCAATTGGGTTAGTGTTTTCAGAGAAGATTTTTTTTTAAATTTTGCCCAAAGAGAACAAAGAAATTCATTAAAAAAACAAAAATCACTGGACCGTGACCTTTTAAAAAAACTTGGTAGACACACACCCAAGGCACATCCCCACAAAGTTTGAAGTGGATCTGGCTCACGTTTTCGGGAAAGAAGTCGAAAATGTGAATTGTTGATGGACGACAGATGACGGACGGACAGACGACGGACAGACAGAGGACCATAAGATAAGCTCGGCGGAATGACAAGTCAGCTGAGCTAAAAACTGTCCAAATCTTCATCTCAAATGTGCTTGTAAGTGTGCTCACAACGTTTCCCTCCTTAAGCATTAATAAACTTCATTTGGCCTTGATTAGTTCAGTTTTTTTTTTCAAGCGAGATACTAGTTTCATCCGTGCCTTCCCAGTGTGTACAATATTCCTCAACAATTCCTGTAAACTAAATTCCAAACAAGTTCTGCCATTGATTTATTCAGATGACTGTGGAGTTCCCTTTCATCTATTGATTTAAACGTCCTTTCTTTAACGTTATCCTTCAAAACTAATGGTTTCCTACACTGATCACCAATAATTTCACACAGAACCTCAGCAGTGAAAGTGTCCTTCCATGCTTTACTGATGTGCCGCTTTTCTAAATAACTTTCAAATTGTGTCTTACTAGACTCTAGTAATAGTGTCTTTGGAATTTCATCACTGTGCAACAAGTTGAATGCATCAAAAAGGCTCATTTCCATTGAAACATTTCAATTGTGCATGCTAGCCTTTAACCTGGTTTCTAATGGCTTCCGACACATTCTGAGATTGAACTTAACCCAACATCTGATTTTCACAGATATTTGTATTTGTTAAAAGCATTGATTGACAAGTTAATATTTTTGCAAAAGTATTCCGGGGCGTATTCCTGTATGTGCTGTAGATTTATCCTTAATATCACGTATACACTTATTGGGACTCTTAAAAGCGTGGGTAGGAGTCTTTGGATGAGCCATTAACTGTTCCTAAATTTACAGATTTTCCATTGTTTCAAATTAGATAATTCAATCTCTGCCTTAGTTGTCCATTCACATTGATGGTGTCTATGATATTTTTTTCATATCTAGTCTCTAGTCTTTTCATACTATTTCTCAATTGTATAGGTAACATGCTAGACATATTTAACTACACTCTAGAGGAATGGATTTCCAAGTAACACCAATTCCTGCTCTGCAATGCAATCATCTCAGGTCACAATAACTGCATTCATTTTCGGTTGTTCTTATCGACGTAAAGAGGGCCCCTAAATGCAGGTTCACTTTTGACAAACTTTGGTGCATATTCAATAACTATTGCAATGACTATTGATTTGTCAGTGGTCAAATCAATATCATTTCAGGTTTCTTTTTTTTCATCATGAATCTATTTGACTTGTTTCAGTTTTCGCTCCCAACATAAGACATCGTCGATATGTCTTCATCTTGTTCATGACCAATATCTTTTCCATGTTGAAATACTCTTGTTGTGTAAAATGGAATTTTGTCAATGTACATCTTTATTGCAGTGTCCACCGGGATCTCACATTGGTAGCTTGTATAACTATCTTTTATTTTTATTTTCTTTCTGTTCTAACTAATTTCTACCAGCATCACTTGTTAGAAAGCTTTTTATATCTTCTGCGACATCCAGGTCATCCTTCCCTTGGTCATAACATTAAAATCCGTTTTGAATTTTATTACCAGATTGTAAAGTGCACCTTAGAATTAATTTGGACCTATATCTGTCAAAAACTGTTCCTGCTATTTCAGCAACAAATTATTTAACATAGTTTATATAAAGTTCTAAAAAAATCCTGCCCTTCATGTTTGGGCTAACCAGTTGGTATAATCATATTTGTTTATGAAGCAAAAGTATTTTTTTCCCAAATGTTTGATCTTGCGGTAAACTTCCTTACCGTCCACTAAATGAAATTATAACGGAACAAAAGGTCGGTTTTTAAATATTTATCTTCGGTTGTTCGTATCTTATGTATGTATATTATATCTTTCCCATCTATAGCAGGTGTTACAGATATTCCTGTACTAAAATTGCATAACGTCTGTGCCAGAGATCGACCAGTAGCTCATCATTTCAAATTTTATTGAAGGAAATACAAAAGAGAAACAACCCTTTGGAATCATTTCAATCAGCATATAGACAAGATCATAGCACAGGGACTGCACTCTAACGTGTTCAAAATGACATCCTGTGTGCCATAGGCGAACAGAAAGCTGTACTTTTAGCTATGTTGGAGTCATCAGCTGTTTTGATGCGGTAAACCATGATTGTCTCCTGAGCACTCTAAAATCACTTGGTGTACAGGGAATTTCGGAATTATAGTTACATCATTCCTAGGTACCATCTGTGATAGCATCGAAAATATGCATATGAGCAGGGTTATACCGGGTAACAAAGATTTGTATTCAAAGACGCTCATAACTTTATTCTTGGTGCGTCATTGTGGGTTTCAAAGACCCACATCTGCAGCAACTTTCCACCACTATGAAGACCTGTTCGCACATGGCTTCAACATCCCAAAAATACACGGGAAACCTGTTTAGTCATATGACTCACAGGAGTAATCATTAGGTACCACTAGCTTCCTTAAGTAGGGCCTCTGATGTGAATCTTACAGACAGGTTTACCACCGTACACTTATATACAATTAAGTAGAAAATATACAATAGATTAAGTACACTCTCATTAGGTTTATATGAAATGTTTCACTTCTAGAAAACGCACAGACGCAGGCATTTTCAACGGTATTGCGTTACTGTGCTATGTGTCTATGCTTGAATGTAGGGAATCTTGGCTATAACTTGCACAGTTTTAAATTGAAATGGAAAGTGATGTCCAACATGGCACATACAATCTATCAGATTAGTTTCCGCCGCAGTAAGTGGATGATGGAAGCTCGGGTTGTGCAATCAGTGTTTGTCCCAAAATGAAGCCATCCTGATAGACAGCTTGCTTGACATACTGCTCAAGAGCTGCAAAATGATGGAAATGCTCTCTACTGACAATCTTTTCCCAAAATTCTTATTTCTTGTTTTGTTTATACTCACACAAGTACTTGTTCTATCACAAATTAATATGACAAACCTCTCAATGATATGCATGCTGTCCTCCGATGTTAGCCTTGGTGCTATACTGACTGTCTTAACACACGTTTAAGCAGGATAAGGTTATCAATGTATTTACACCTGTTGTATATGTAGGCCTATTGCTACCAGCGTGTTTGGTGAACACATCAAATGTATCTGGTTCGTGTGAGATGAAAGCCATTGTTAGTGTTTTCTTTGTTCGAATGAATTCTTGGGCAACAATTTACTTACGTACCGTATCATTTCACGTGCTGCAGACCTCATAAATTATATAGATCCCTTTGCATGTTTCATACAATGTAACACAGAAAGAGAGCACAGGGCTTCACCATTTTAATACATCTGTATGTTTTTGACCACGGAACGGCCGGGTCTCGAACCAGAAACCTTCGGTACCATTCACTTAGCCGAAAATGGGAAACGCACATACCAACCGTAACAAATCTCCATTCCTAAAAAGGGTGGTTCAATGGAGGCAGGTATGCGTAAATGCCATATTCGACATGGCCCATTTCATTGTACTTATCCCAATACAAATGAAGTGCTGTGTTCAGATTGTCCCGGGTCGAGCACTGTACATATGTAGGTCCATCAACATCAAAGGAACACCGAAGATATATATGTTTTATGACCATGGAGTGACCAGGTCTCGAACCAGAAACCTTCGGCACCGATCGAGTAGCCGAAAATGGTGAGAAGCACATACCAACTGCACTGTGTAGAATGTGCGCCCACCATCCACACTGTTTATTTCTGTCAAAATAATTACAGCAACTGATTCACAATTTAGACAACAAGTTTTTTCTTCAGTATTGCAACTTAGCATCACCAACTATTGAAGAGCATTGTATGACATGATGATAAGTTCAGTGGAGTCGACACGCTCTTGCCCTAACTTTCAAGTTGCTTGAAGACGATATTGTGGGCACTGTATACATTGTGTGTTGCGGCTGCAATATGGTGGACCCTCAAAAAAAGCTACCACGAAGTTGCTGTACAGGGTGATCATTTCCAAGGGAAATACCATCGTTCATATAGTCTCTTTAAATACCCCACGTTTACGAGTACACCTCACACACCTCTCTAATATATTGAAGGACCTAATGGATTCCAACTGTAAACCGGAATTTAAACCCAATATATTTCGTGTTAAAGCCATACGTGGACAGGAAAACACATTCTGTACACATGAAATGCTCAAATCTGCGCATTTGAGATCGCAAGAATACCAGGAATACTATTATCTGATCCTTAATTGCTAAAATACATGCAATATCTTACCAGGAAACTAAACCTGTATATTACTAGCTATTTGATGAAATTATAGAGGTAAAGCAAAAGGAAATATATAGCCTTGTCTATGTATATGAATTGTGTCTTGAAACAAAGTATGTTTTAAAATGTAGCACAAGATACTTGCGTTGTGCCATAGAAGACACGAATGGCATCATGTGTTTCTGTACTATTTGAAAATTACTTCATTGGCTATGTTGTGCTGTGGGCTGTGTTGTCCGACTCATAGTTATAGTGGAGGTAGGGTGTCTTTATAATGTTCCAGATTCATAAATATCACAAAAACAATGTAGGCCTACTTTACTCTTTTACTTGAAACTTAGCTGACTTACAAGTCGGGAGAACTAAAAGGTGATAGGCCTAACAGGTCTCTTTTTATTTTTGGCAGAAGAAATGAAATTTGTGTTTTGGGTGGTTAGGCCTATACATTTTGGAAAAAGAACTAGTGTCTGCAGTTAATAATGAATATTTCTAAGGTTGAGAGGACCAGTTTAAAACCACCAGTTGCCTTTTATGGGTGACTGCCTGTCTCAAGTCAGGAGTGAAATTTGTTTCTTCACATTGGTATTGGAAAAGAAATGTTGATGCTTTGGCAAGTCTGAAATCTCTTTGCTGTCATTGTGAGTTAATGAATATGGATCATGTGTTTCTGTACTAAAACATGTTTTCACCGAATATATATATATATAAATGTATATATATATATATATATATATATATATATATATATATATATATATATATATATATATATATATATATATATATATATATATATCAACCATGTAAATTCAGTACTCGTATTTAGAGGAAAATCGGATCCTTAACATGGAACAGCGGACTACAAAACACAACGTGTCCTCGTGCCTACGAGTAGTGCGTATATGCTACAAAAACACCGTTGAAATGTGCATATATATATCACCAGTCAAAAAACGCCCAAAGACACTGCAAAATTTGATAGACTGCATTTGAAACCCATTAATGTCTGTGAACACACTGGTTAAGCCAGGGTATTTTTTCCAGAAGTTTGTACACTGTCGTTAAATTAATCATATTTATATCTCTGCTTCTGGCAGGCTTTATACTATCTATACAAGTCAGCAAAGAGCCTGTGTTGCTTATGTTGTTTGTAACCATGTTTTCAACTCAAAATAAAGACCTTCCGAAGTTATCCAATCTTAGCCTAATGGTTTTTTTTGAGGGGGGGAGGTGTTGTTGTTGTTTGTTTGTTTGCTTGTTTTTTTCTTGCTTTTGTCTTTGTGGTGAGCTACCTTTAATATTTCATGTCATGGTGCTTTTTTGCTCATTACGCAGTAAAACTGGATACAAGTAGTCAGTAACTGTTAATCATTGTAAACATTGTTGCTTATATTTCGTTTATCTTTTTCACAGGTTCCAATCACAATGTCATCTGATCATAGTGATGATGTTCCTCTTGCAAATCTGTCAAATCAAAGCAAGAAACATAGGAGTCATATTACACGTGTAACCAAACTGTCAAGTCGTGAATCCAAACTTAGGGCCAAGGAGGAAAAAAAACACATTGAGAAAGTAGATAGACTGTTACATATTAATGGATGCAAAAAAATGAAAGTTAACAGTGATGGAGATTGTTTCTTCAGTGCGGTGCTATTTCAGCTAAAAAATTCTGCAAATTTGCGGACTGCAGACTTATGCAACTTTTAGGAAAACACATTGTTGAATATCATGAAGAATATCAGCCCTTGTTACCTTGTGAAAACATTAAAAAAATTGCAAAAGACATTGGAAAAAGGGGCATGTGGAATAAATAGTGCAGGAGATGCAATACCATTAGCAACGGCTAACATTCTCCAGCAGACTGTAACCATCTTTTCTAGTGACGAGGATGAAAAATACAATGTCGTGGAAATAGTACCATCTATAAAAATGCAACCAGTTCTCAGTGCATCAGAATCAAAGGTTCTATTTGCATACTTGAAAATTCCAGGAAGAGAACATTATGGTGCTGTACTTCGTTCTAGAGGTAAGTGACTAAAACAACCAAAGAAAAAAAAACAAAAAACCAAAGTAACCAAGCTCCATGTTATCTGTATAATGAGCTTGGTCTGCCCTTTCTCTACATGGTCACTCTCTTACTATTGGGAAAATGGCTCAGTTTCTGATTGGCCCATTGTGATTACCATGGTAACAGTCTAGGGATCACAGACTGCCACAGGCTGAGGTGATAATGATGGACTACCTGATTGGTGTTCCAGTTCAGGGGAAGGATCACAGTGTAGCTTTACAGTAGTACCTGTCACGAAAGACCACCCTAATGTGAGACCACCTGCCTTTTAAAACCACCTTTTAATAATACTCTTCTTGTTATTTATACCTCTCATGAGGGACCACCTGTCTCATAAGACCACATTTTGATCCTCCTGGGGTATGGGGGGGGGGTCTTTGGTGACAGGAACTAATGTAGTACCCTTACAAGAAATAGCATCTGATATTCCTAGGGCATAGGAAGCGCAGTACAGATAACATGGAGCTTGGTCTGCTTAGGATGCAATGCTTGAAAAGGAAGTAGGTACATGTTATCTTCAGATATTTTGAATGATTAGGGGTAGGAGACTGAAAATTACATGCTTTTGTATAAAACTAGAAATTTGGGAAACAAAAAATACAAATATATATAATATTATATATATACAGTGCTTAGGCTCCAATTAACACCCCATCTAAGGTGTTTATACCGTATACTATGTGTGACTGTGTACCACTGTGAACTTCCTGAGATTTCTCATACCCATACCCCACTGTCAAAAAATGCAAAGCATGATACATTACCTAGTTTCATATTTTCTTTCATAAAAACTTGTAAAAATATTGTGCAGTGGGGTGCACAAAAACAGCCAAAGCAGATCAGGTCAGTTGAACTTGGCCTGAATGACCTTGTCATTTGAATACAAATACAGCTGAAATCAAAGGATCCTATGACACAAGTAGTTTCTGTTGAGAGTGAAGGTCAATGTAAAGAGAGAGTCGCACAAGCAATCTATAAATAGAGTACTTCTCCACCTATGGATACAGTCTTAAGATGTCTGTATGCAAAGTACCGCTCCAGCTATGGATGCAGTCTCACAGGATATCTGTATTGGTAGTACTGCTCCACCTATGGATGCAGTCTCACAGGATATTTGTATAGGTAGTACTGCTCCACCCATGGTTGCAGTCTCACAGGATATCTGTATAGGTAGTACTGCTCCAGCTATGGATGCAGTCTCACAAGACATCTGTATAGGTAGTACTGCTCCACCCATGGTTACAGTCTCACAGGATATCTGTATAGGTATCGCTGCTCCACCAATGGGTGCAGTCTCAAAGGATATCTGTATAGGTAGTACTGTTCCAGCTATGAATGCAGTCTCACAGGATATCTGTATAGGTATACTGCTGCTTCATGCATGGATGCAGTCTCACGGGATATCTGTATAGGTAATACTGCTCCAGCTATGGATCCAGTCTCATGGGATACAGGTATAGGGAGTACTGCTCAATCTCTGGACGCAGTATCAGTGTCAATCTGCATGGTGAGCACTGCTCCACCTATGGATGCAGTTTCACAGGCAATGTATATAGAGAGTGATGCTTCACCTATGGGTGCAGTCTCACAAGATACAAGGAAAGGGAGTATGGCTTCATCTATGGATGCTGCCTCACAGGCAATCTGTAGAGGGTGTATAGCTCCACTTATAGATGCAGTATCACAGGCAATCTATGAAGGGAGTAATGCTTCACCTGTGGATGCAGTCTCACAGGAAATATGTATAGGGAGTACTGCTCCATCTATGGATGCAGTGTCATTGGCAATCTGTACAGAGAGTACCGGTCCACCCATGGTTGCAGTCTCGCAGGATATATATATATATATATATATATATATATATATATATATATATATAGAGAGAGAGAGAGAGAGAGAGAGAGAGAGAGAGAGAGAGAGAGAGAAAGAGAAAGAGTACTGCTCCACCTATGGATGCAGTATCACAGGCTATTTGCATAGGGAGTGCTGCTCCACCCATGGATGCAGTCTCACAGGATATCTGTATAGGGAGTACTGCTCCAACTATGGAAACACTTGCTCTCTCTCAATATGAGGACTTCACAACGTAATCTTTACTAGATGAAAGTCTCACAGTATTGCCATGCACCAGTGGAAGGAATGATGCTGAGACTACATATTATGTCCAATCCATAGGTTCCTGCATCAGATGTAAGTACATAAAATTTTCCGATTATGATAATTATACCCCCACAAACAAAGTGTGTGTGTGTGTGTGGGGGGGGTTATATTGGAATGAGCTTGTCTGTCCATCTGTCTGTCTGTCTGTATGTGCTAAATTCTATGTACAACTCTTCCTATACTATTGCACCAATCTCTTTGAAACTTGGCACACTTTCTAGGCACGATGAATAGATGTGTGTGAAGGCAGGATTTATAGATACATTACCTATCTCAGATTGCAAAGTAATTATATTGCCTGAGAATGTGAGAGGTGGCCCATCTATTCAAATTTGATCTTATGTGCACAACTCCTCCTATACTGTATTGGACCTACTTCTTTCAAACTTGGCACAGTCACTAGGCATGGTGGGTACATGTGCATGAATATAGGCATTTCAGGCACATTAGATATCTCTAAGTGCAAAGCGGAAAATGAATTTCAGAGGTAAAGGTTCTTACTGGCGTATGTATGTGCGTGTGTGGGGGCGGGAGGGTATTTCATCGATTACTTGCAATCAGGGACCTCTAGTTCTATCATCCAAACACTTCTGACATGAGATTTGCATGCTTAATGGGAGAAAAGCTATTTTAGAGAAATATCTGTTCAGGATACAGTTTGACAGATTGACTAAAATCATACATGCTATTCATATTCCTCTGGAAGATCTTTCACATATTTTCCTTTGTGTGTATGGAGATATGCACTCGGAGGTTTGTATGTCCGAGCCTTCGTCTTATGTCAGTTTGATACAGTTCTTATGACAACTTGGTAGGGCTCTTGGTGTCTAATGAATAATTTTTACTTTCCTTTTACTTTAGCATCATGTGACATCGTAGAAAATCCGATGTGGGGATTATGTAATAGCTCAAAAGACAGTGATGAAAAAGGGCAGCAAAGAAACTGAAAATCTGACATGTAGCAAAACAGAAGTTACCGGTACTGTCACAGATGAGGACTTGATATACCAAATGAGGATTTGGAAATACCAAATGAGGACGTGGAAATACCTGGAAGGTCTGCTGAAACCAAAAATAAATCACCCAAAAGAAAAAGGGTTAAAACCCCTGAATAATGGAAAACAAATAAACAAGAAAGGAATAGGAATTTGGGCCTGAGCTACATAAATGCTAAAGGGAAGCATGTAGCACCTCGACAGTTAAAACCTCGAAATTGTAACTGTTTAAATGACATATACAAATGTAATGAAATAACTGATGATGGCAAACAAGAAACTCTTTGTGCATATTGGTCTACTGGGTCATACGAAAGGCAAAGAGATCACATATTAAGTCGTGTTGAAGAATCCTCATGCAAGACAAAATTGCACACCAAAAAATATAAGTCGTACCATTGCAAGAAAATATTATCTGAAAACAGAACCAGGCGGTGAAAAAGTACGTGTTTGCAAATCTTTTTTTCTGGCAACACTTTGTATTGGAAAAAAACTTTTGAATTTGCTTAAAAAAAAAGATGGTTGGGGGCACAGTAGATAAAGATCAAAGGGGTAAGCATGAAAACAGATGCAGATACTCAGATGAGCAAGTGAATGAGGTAAGGAAGCACATAGAAAAATTTCCGATGATGGAATCACATTACACTAGACCAAAGTCACAGAGAAAATATCTGGCAGCTGATCTGACGATTAACAAGATGTATAAAAACTATGAACAGGTATCAAATAATCCAGAAAAATCTTCAAAATACAGGAGCATTTTCTGCAATGATTACAATTTGTCATTTCACAGACCAAAAAAGGACCAGTGTCACACGTGTGAAGCCTTTAAAAACAAAATCTCTCCTACTGAGGGAGACTCCCATTCCTATGACACACATTTAGCAAAAAAAGAATAGGCAAAAGAAGAAAAATCAAAAGACAAAATTGCTGCACAGAGTGATGCATCTTTTCGCAGCATTACATTTGACTTTCAGAGTGTGTTGTATGCACCGTGTTCGCTGGTGAGCACAATGTACTACACAAGAAAACTGAGTGTTTATAATTTCACAATTATGGAATAAAGCACTAAGCGTAGAATATGTTACATGTGGGAAGAGTTTAATGGAAAGCGTGGAGCCTGTGAAATTGGAACCTGTTTAATGAAATATCTTCAGTAATTACCTCCATGTGTAAAACATGTAACAATGTCTAGTGACTGCTGCTCTGGGCAGAACAGGAACCAGTATATTGTGAAAGCATTGATAACAGCATTACACACATCCAGCTCCTTGGAAGTTATTGAGCAAAAGTTCTTAGTGCCAGGACATACTCAAATGGAAGTGGACAGTATTCATTCTTGTATCGAAAGATCAAAAAAGTATGCTCATATTTTCATTCCTAGTGATTGGTACAATATCATCAGATGTGCAGAAAAAAACCTACGATATTATCCCATTACAATACAAAGATTTCAAAAATCTTAAGAAGGACAACCATTTATTGAACTTCAAAACAGATTTACATGGCAGCACAATTAAGTGGTTAAGCATTGTTGCCATCAGGCTGGAAAGGGCAGACAAAGACCACATATTTATAAAATATGATTTTAATGCTGAGTACACTGCAGTGAAAATAATTATATCAACCAGAATGTGAAAGTCAGCAGAACTTGACTTAACTTTATCTGAGGAATTGTATGTATCACAGGTGCCCATTAGTGAGGCAAAATAGAAGGACCTGCTATCATTGTGTGATAATGGGACAGTACCTATTATTCACCGTGAATTTCATAATAACATTCCTAGTGATGGCTCTAGATTGGACCGATTACCAGAGCCAGATTTGGAGGAGACGGATGTTGACTCCTTCGAGGAGTGAAGTTCGAGTAAGGGTACATGTAAATTACATGTTACAGGCTTTGACATGTATTCATCGTTGTCTTATAGGATAAATTCATATTTAACTGTGATCCTGCTCACTTCCTGTGTTGCTGGGGCAACAGACTGTTGCATCCACCATGATCAGGGCAGATTTGTATTACATACTACATAAACATCCATAAATAACACCTTTTCAACCAAAAGAGTGCCCATTTCTTATCAATTTAGGCATCTTTTGTATTTCAAATATATGTCAATACATTTTCTTGAGATTATTCTGTGTTCGTGTTGTTTATTTTATTTAGAAAGTACTTTTGACCATGCTTAAGACATGTATCTGCCCTGATACAGGTGGCTCCCTCTTTTGCTCAATAGGTGTTAGAGTAGGACTGCATTTAAATATGAATACATCCTATTACAGTGTAATTTCACGTAGGGCCAGCCAAAATTATCAACATTTTTACATTAGTACACAGAGTCTAATTAATAATCCCCCATCCCCCTTGGAATTGGTAATCTTTGTAGCACATAAATTAAAAATTTTGCATTTTAATTCATAGTCTTTTTTTTTGTTTTTGCATGAATAGCCACAGACTACTAGCAGGGCATGAGAATTCCTATGATCTTTTTATTGTGACACTCAATTTAAAAATATGTGTTACAGACATAAATATGAAGAACTGTGACCGAGGATCAGAATCAGCTTGTGTGCACATTACATACAAATCACGTACATGTGTTCTGCATGGATCCATGGAGCAAATTTACATGTACATTGTACATTTTATTAATTTTCAAAATCAGGTCTTTTTTTACTGTTTCAGGTAATGAATAAATTTTGAAACATTGTTGTCAATTATTTATTTTATTTGATTTGCAGACCAGCATAAACATTTGCATGTCTTGTCTATTTTTGCGGGTCTAGCCTCATGGGAGGACTCTTTATGTTTTCGGGTGGGACTGAATGGAACCACTGACATATTAATTGTAAACACTATGTTCATGATGGAACAAATTTAATATATTAAGATGAGATTACCCTTATTTGGCACCATATTGAATCATAAAAATTATGACCACTATACAAAATAAAGGATACATTATCCATTTATCACCTTATTTGTCAAAAGATGTTGTATTGGATTGTTTAGTTTCACAAGGTGCTAAACTGATTTAGAACCTTAATCAAATATAATATTGGTAAAATATAAATTGGATTCTTTAATTTAACAAGGCGCTAAATCAGTTTAAAACTTTAATCTGATATTGTATCCATAACATACTGTGTAAATCTACTATTGAAAAAGGTGCTAAATGGATTTGGCACATTTTTATTTCTCATTCTGTGGGATAAACTCCCAATGTGAACAAGGCGCTATCTGACTTTGGAGCTTTGTTGCATATTCGTTTCCAAAATGCACTGAATAACATAGTGCCAAATCCAGATAAAACCTTATTCCATGATAGATGTGTTAAATAAACTAGTAAATAATGCATACAACAATGTGACAGAATCGTATGGCACCTTACTAATTTGGGTTTAATGTTCTGAATTTGGAGATATAAGGGTCTTTTTCCAATTTTATGTATAAAATCAAACAAAATAATAAACAAGATTTTACGGACATGCACAACTATGCATGAAAGGGCTGTTGTAATAATTTGAAAAGATTTGATTAAGATTTGAACAAACAGGACAAGAATATGTACATGAAAAGAAAAAGTCATTTTTTGTAAAATGCACATCCTTGGAGTTGGCACCTTATTAATATGAAGGGACGTATTGTCATCATGCATTAGTGCGACCTGGAGCTTTGTTTCATGCGTTTATGTAGCACCAGTCACATACATACATACATACATACATACATACATACATACAAACGCACTTGGAGATCAAGAACACCAATGGTAACATACTGACTGGCAAGCATGTGTTACCACTGTATGCATAGCACATTTTATACTCATCCAGAAAAAAACATAGGTTAAGAAAGTATGTTGATGCTGTAACTTATAATCATGTCTTTAGGTGCCCTCACTTTGCAAGCGGGACTTTATGTAATGGCGCAGATTTAGGGGATGAGGGGCGGAGATGTGTAGAAAATACAGCAACTTATTGATTTTTTCCTATATTTTAAACTTAGAATTAATTGGAATCCACCAGTTCCAGGCAATACTTTCAACATTTTCTTGGAGAAGATCCTTCATCCTGAACTTCAAAAAAGATGTAAATATTTTTTCCATTTGGTTCTCATCACTCCCAGATTGCTGGATCCAGTCCTCACGTATCACAATGCTTTCATACTTTTTCATTTTCACTTATCGCTGTAGTCATCCATCTGGTACCTTTAATCTTAGATTGCTGTATATCAATTGACCCGAAAAACGTGTTGCATACAGGTTACATTTTTCTCTCTCTCTTTTTTATCATGAGTACAAACGGATGGAAACCGTAAGATGATTCATGTAAGAAGGCATCATCATTTCATCAATTATAAAGAAAAGAAAGTTTCACCCATTTCCTTTTACTACCTGACCTAAGCAAGCTTTGGCTTTTGTATGGAAGAAAAACATTCTGAAGTCAATCATTCCCAAAAGAATCTGCTTGCAACGAACAGGTTATATTTTAACCCTTTGCAAAATTTATTATTCTGCAGAATGCTAATTTCATACAACTTTAACAGTAACATCTGTCTAACAAGACAATGTAAATAGCACATGTACTCATCAATGGCCTTATCTTCGTAATGCCTAGTGCTCTGTTCTCTGCAGTAGCACAGTAGTTCGAGGCCTAGAAGTTGTTCAGACATGGCTTTATAACAGGACAATCGCTTCTGCCGGGGTAATTTTCTAGATACACGCGTGAAGCATATGTTGTTTTTCTAGGAGAGATAGTCTTAAGAGCAGTGTTTGTCTGTGAAAGACCAGTCTTATATAACGAGGATCACAGTTAATCCATAGGCTAACTATGCAAAATGCAACAGTCTGCCTCCACTATCTTTTTGCTCACATATATTCTTTGTCTAGAGTATGTATTAAATTTTCCAATATAAGATTTTCTTAATGCACCGATATAGCACTGCTATTCTACTGGCATTGTTATCTTTGTCAATGGTTGGCAGATTTTCCATCATGTTCTGTCAAAATTATATCTTTCATCTAATTACTAATTAACAATTGGACAACAACTCAACTTGCTTGATTCATAATTATTCACAAGATGTATTTGTAAATGCGTCTTGGCAATTTCACAGAGGACCTTATGGAATTTATTTCTTTTCGGTGTTATCATAATTGCATCTTAAGTTATGTGGATACAAATTTCATAATTATCTCTTGAGGAACTAGTTTTGAAGCAGTATCTTGAAGATTGCTATTTCATTGTCTCCTCTTGCGATCCTGGTTCATCGCCCACACTAGATCATAGGGATATGGAATTTCCACAGCAAAGGCATCATCCAGCGCTGCCATCTACAGTTAAAAGGATAATATTTTAATGTTAAGTATTTTCACTTAAGTTATGTGTGACATGCAGAATTTAGCATTTATATTCATTATTATGTTGGTTGTCTTTGCTGAATATTTAGTTTAGGCAAAGAGCTGCTACTCAAAGACACACGTACGGGTACAGGCTGCGAAACCTGCAATGAGTAGTTACCCTTTGAACTTCCCCTTTAATATATTTGGGCTAATGCACCTTAGGCTAGAATTCTACAGAGGAACGTGAGCAATATACACAACAGTACTTCCATATTTATATAGGTCAGCTTGGACAGGTTAGCTTACAGAGTGTATACAGTTTGGAGTCAACCAGAAGGTGGTTCTAAACACAAAGCCACTAGTATAGATCAGCCAAACATATTCACATACCAGATGATCAGAAAGTTGACCCCGGGGCAGCAATTAGCCTAATTAGTGTAAATTAAGCCTAACATGTATAATTCTAACCGGGGGCCATGACTAGACTTAACATCTAAATTGGGCTCGGCTCATAATATTTTGGTTAACAAGATGTGCATTCCCATGGGATCTTGCGTCAATTGTGTCTCATTCAGCTAAGTCTAAGTTAAAAGCTTTCTTTGACATGGGTTGCATGCTAAGCATCTCATCCATGCCAAGGAAAGTTGTTGGGATGGGGCATATTATATTGATATGGTCTCAATTACAGTTCTCATTCAAATTGTTTTTCTAATGAAATTAGTAGAAAAAAAGAAGTATATGACATTTGAAGGCTGCTTGAGAAGTCTTCCTGTTAGACCAACGGTTCACGTTTACCAGCTTAAAATTGATAATTACACAAATAAAATATTTCATCTCTTTTTGTGTACTCTGCAAGCAAATATCGAAAAGCATCACTGTGAATACAAATATTGACACGACCACCCTGTCAATTCAAAGGCTCTCAGCAAAATAAGAAACCAATTATGCTTTGCAGCTCAACTGAAGTGGAATATCATTTATTCAACCACTGTTGCCTTTGGCTCAGTGTAGTTTTCCTGGATACATTTATTCTTCGAAATGCACTCCTCATGCTATACGAAAATTATCACAAATTTCTGATTGCACATTACTTTTTCTGATTCACTTTTATGGCCCACAATTCTCATCTACTTCAATTAGTTGTTAGAATGATTGTTTTGAATGGATACTGGCCTTATGGTGGTGCAATAATAATTTTGAAAATGGGTTATGTCGATGTCTATCCTGTCCACAGGAATATATCTAATGTCCTATCTTTGTTGTTTACTAATATCGTACATGACATCTGCAAGCACAAGGCATTTTACCCTTTTAGGAATGAAAGCAGTTACCTTATTTGGGGCATTGTTTATTTGAACAGCCAAACACTGAAAACTGGCCCACAATGCACTTTTGAAGTAGATATCAAAGGTAGTTTGGGGCGAGTATCCAGATTGACAGCACGAAATTCAAGAAAATCAGAATTCAAAATATTGCACATCAGGAACAGCCCCTTGCACTTTGATTAGCACTGATTGGGCTCTGCAGGTTTGGACAATTTGTTCTGACTTTTTATGCCTGGGGAGCACAGATTTTCAAATGGATCATCTCATCATATACCTGAGCACTACCACTTTTGCTTGTAGATGGATCCTGGATAGAACTGGAAGCATATTGGAATTTTCATGTTAAATCTACGAAAAGCAGGAAAAAGAAAGCAGAGACATACACCACACATGGAGTCCCTTAAAATATGTCCGGCATCTGTATTGATGTGGACACTATTTTAAACCGCACAAACAAGCAAACAATCCAATTTCAAGCCCTCAAAATGATCACTGAACTTCGCTTGATTATACAATGGGTCCAAGCATGCTATATGTTGACTTGTTAGGATCATACAAACAAGACCATTGATTAGCTATACTTTGCCCATTCATGGAATACCAGTATTATTCATAAACAGTGCAAGAGACCCCACTCTGGCCAGCTTTCCTTTTCCACACATGGACACACATATATTATTAAGGCTCAGCTATTTCGACCTATTATTATATGGTGACGTACATCATCAGCGAGGCCAAATCATAAACCCGTATCATCATGTATGAAACATGTTAAACAAAATCAAAATCAGATTAATTGTAAAGCCTGCTCTTTCTGGTATCATTCAAATTGCGTTTAGATGTCTGATAAGTCACAGGCATGCGGCCAGTCAAATGGTGCCTAGGTATGTGACAGTTGCAGCCATTACCAATTCAGTGATTACTATTTCAAATCTTCTCATACATCAATAAATTTGGGCCCACACTCGGAAGTACCTATAGGCATAGAGGGCACAAATCTGTTTAATAGGATATGCTGTAACCATCCAAGGGCTTCAAGTTTTTCCTATTTAAAAAGAAATGGCCTTAGATGTACAATAATCGACTGGAGAGACACCTTGCAAAATACCCATGTAGATATTTTACGAGTTGCAGAAGCAAAACTTGACCACACCTTCCCCAATGCACAGTTCCATGTCCATGGCTATCGCATGTTCAGACGAAATAAACGCTTGGGGGGGTGGTGGTGTCATGGTGTATGTGCTGTCTGAGATACCATGTTGTAGGTTAAAACCTATGGAGCAGTAAAACTTGGAAACTATTGGTCTAGAAGTGCAGCCTAGCATGTCAAAGACAAGCTGATAGTGGTTATGACATACAGACCACCTAACGTGAGAAATGGTTTACACTGAGTTCATAAATATGATGTATATGGCTGTTGGTCAGTTTACAAAAGTGTGGCTATTCCGTGACTTGGACTGGAGGAAAGATATATGCTAACTTCACCTCCTCAGTGCTGAGTTCCCATCCTGATCCAGCTCCCAGGTTATCATCCAACTGAGCCAGGGTGCGCGCACCAATGATAACTGATGATACTACTGGCTTTTGTAGCAACCATCGCAGTGCCACCTGGGGTACAGATTTGTCTGGAACACAATAAAACGTATTCAAAATTACCATGTAAATTGTCAGATCAAAGGTGCCATATTTTATTTCATTAATGAAAATACCAGGTATTACATCACTATTTGCCTTGCAAAATTTACAATTTGGTCCAAAAATTACTGATTTTTTTCTTCTATGCATTATAAACTAAAGATCATACCCTTCGCAATATTTCAGGCAATGGGATATGTCTACTGTTGGTGGCACTACCTCCTAGTATCTATTTATTGCAGGTGGAGACACCCAAGGGAATACAAAACACATTTCAGGCACTGGTTAAAAATGTCATGTGACACTGGAAGCATGTACTGCAACCACGGAGAATAGTGCATGAGGCATGCCATCTTGAAATAAATGCAATTGAAGCAAAAGTTTCATGCAGATAATTTCAATAATGTCGACCTGATATTTTTGCAAGCGCATGTCAAATTGGAGCCATTTTGGGCACAATAAGGTGCTTTAAGGGAAATCCCATTGTCCATAGAAAAATACGTTTTTTTGTTAATTAAATGCCATGCAATATATTGAAAGTCATAAAATATTTAGGCATGTGAGTATATACAACTGCATTTCTTGTATGTGCTTAATATAAGATCTCGCAATTCAGTGTTCCTTCGGATTTTTTTCACAGACGTTTATGTGAGTATATTATACATGGGAATTATTTACCATACACATATTGAATCTAATTGAGGATTTATTTGGACAATGGTGTCATGAAAAATTCTATTATAGTATACTCGAAAAAGTTTATACATTATACTGGTGAAAACAAATTTTAGGCATACCTTCTACATAAATAGTAGACTTGATCAAGTGTAGGAAATATTTTTATGGCGTTTGAATAAGAATTATCAGAAGTACAAACTTGAACAATTCAAAATGGGCAACACACAGCTCCTGACTTTGCACGCAATAGACCAACACAATGTGTAATAGGCATAACTAGCACTTTCATGAGTATTCAGGTCAATACAGCACTACCAGGGAGGTGTATGAGACCTCCCTGCCACTACCAATGCACAAAGTTCTTGTTGGCTAGATTTGTGTTTTTCCATTGCATTACATATTAAAAATTTCAAATAAGCTTGCTACTTCTGAGGCTGAGAAAGCAAAAATCCTAGTATCATTTGAGTCACACACCTCAGTTTCACATCAAAATTGAGTGTTGCTTCATGCAGTGGTGTTTAAAATATTTGATTGCAAATTAGAATGGAGTGAAATGGGAATATTCAACGTAAGACCCCCTGACTGAGGTGCCAGTTGCAAGAGGGATACTGAATAATTTAACCATTGCTCTTCCATAGACAATCCTTCCAATTTGTACCTGTTGCGGAAAAGTAGCCATTTTGGTGAAATGACAGTCAGAAACTTCTCTAAAGAGAGAAAGATTGTATGTTTGCTGGATCTTTAGGACAAAACAGGCAACAGACTACATTTACCGCAGCAGCAAATGCTCTGCATATACGGTGAACATATAATGCTTGTATACCATGTTTTAAATTTTTCAACATGGATTTTTTTAATTCCTCTTAGGCTGAATGCAAGACCTTCGAGAAGTATACACGGCTGTAATATATTGTAAATCAAATGTATATGATTGTAAATCCACTTTATTTTTAGTGGATATCTTATTGCTTATAATTGGCACAAAGCGGTGACGATGAAAACACAGCTAAATAATCTTTTAACATTGGTATGATAGGAACTGAGACCAACATCATGAAATTGAAAAAAAACCCAGTGAAATGCCTGAAATAACCCCCCCCCCCCAAAAAAAAACGGTATACCTTGATTAATGTAAAAAAAAAAAAGCATTTAGAAAATTTAATCCACGATAATGTATGTTTTATGAAGGGTGTGGTGGAAATAGAACAAGATACTAGACATACATTGATTACCTAAACATAGTATGTTAGCGCTTTTATAAACCTGCTAACTTTACACATGAACCTTGTCATCATGGCAGTCAATTGTGGACTCACTTACAATCAAGGAGTTGAAAAGAATCCAATAAAATTCCATGAGTAAAAGCAAATCCAATAAGTCCAATTTAACTCCTTTTTCAAGGCATTTAAAAGATTAACTTTCAATTAGAAACAAACCCTGTCCAAAGAATCCATTTTTAATCCAAAAATAGTCCTGTACTTTTTGACAGGGCCATTGACATAACTCGTGTAATTACAGTAATGGTACATATATAATCTTACTACGCTTCTTTGCCATTTCCCCAAGCTTGTCCAGCAAGGCCCAGCATCTATCATTGTCAAACTGCTGGTAGGTGGGGACAAGTGACTTGGGTGCATCTTTGGCTGAGGACTGTCCAATACGCGAGTTAGGTAGGTCCTTCATGCTTCGCTTAAATTTGCCACTTAGCCATCCACTATTGAAAAGGCAGAAAAAAACATTAAAAATAAACAAATAAAAACATCACCAACCTAGTTATTCTACAGTTTGAGGGTATATTTCTCCATTGTTTCATATTATTCATGTACATATATATACCACACCACTTATAGACAAATGGGACAATCAACTTTAAGAGCCACTATCGAAGTTTGTTTATGTTTTTTTTCTTGGTAATATAAAGAACGTTCGTTTTTGCATCACTATAATGTGTGAAATCAGAAACGTTTGACATACCTTCAATTCGGAGAAAATAGCTCCTTTACAAACTTTAAACTTTAAGGGAGTGTTTTTGAGTATCTCTTCTTTCCATGGTGTACAAGAGATGACCTAGTTATGTGAAGGAATTGGGGGTACAAAAACTGATGCTAGAAAAAACATGCATGAAGATTTTCGGTTTGGTTTTGGCGCAGAATCAACAATAAAAAAGTAACCATTTGGTTGTGTTTGAAACTGGCAGAAGACTGAATAAGTTCTCAGTTTACAGGTGGATATCTAGATTTGTGCGTCTAGACAGTCCTACCTTTTCAGTGGGCTCCATGGTAGCATACCAATTCCCTCATTGAGACAGACATCGGTACATTCAAGTTCAGTGTGACGACACAGGAGGCTATATTGTTGGTATAAACACAAAAATGTATATCAACCGTCAGTGTGATGTTCAGTTGACACATGCCATTTGGTTTCTTTTTTGCTACCAGGGCTGGCCAAAAATGTTTAGTTGCTAAGACTCCTTGCTCTACCATTTACAATACCTTAAGCTTTTTGATTACAGACTACAGTTGTGATTGGCTTGTTGCGCATCCCAACGGAGATAGTCCGTAATTGTGAAAATACTGTGTTTTCAGCATGCTGTAGCTTCTGTTTAAATAAAGTTAGCTAAGTCAGGTTTGCTGCATCGCAGAGTTGCTTCATTGGTGGTCATATAGGTACACTGTCTTCCAGGCCAGGTGGGAACTTTATGGTGGGGAAGGACAATGATGTGACCCTGGCAAGAGCACAGTTCATACACCTGTATAAAGCTGACATCCAGGTGTTGTTTCGTATTTCAATTATAACAAATTAACGAGCTGGGAATTGTATGACAAAAATCCGTCCATATTTTTCTGACATTTTTATCTGTTAAATGCCGTTCACGGAATTTAAAAATACCAAAATGCTGATTTTTTAGACTGACAAATGCTAATATGAAAAATAGAAGGATTTATAACTGTAGTCTGTGACCTATTAGGGCTAACTCTGTATGTATTGGGACTCACATGGTCATGTTGTTATTCTATTATCGTCCATCAAGCAAGTTAAAAATATGAAGTCAGCGCTTTTTGACAGCTGCCTGGACAATTTTGAGTGATCCTAACAACTTTTACATAGATGGAGCATGCAATATATGGTCCTGGGACTGTAGATCACAAGGCAAATGGTTCGGGCTATGGTATTGTGTACCTCAGGCCAGCTTATGAAAGGAGAAAAGAAGTTTTACACCCACAGATCGGCTGTGAATATCAAGTTTAACAGTCTCAATTTTCTAAAAATTCATGAAGTATCACATTTATGTCACAAATCATTGTGCATAGACATGTTGCACCTATCAGTGGAACCACACTACATGAATAATAACAGGATTCGATGCAAGACATTTAACAAGTACACAGGCTATGCCTCTTTTGCTGACTGCTTGGTAGATAGATAGCTTCCATAGCCCTTTGTATTTAGCGATACCTCACTTGTACTAACAGGTAATCATATGTGTGTATGAGAAATTATCAATGCTAATATGATATGAATAAATTATGCTAATCCCATTGATATGAAACTTAGTGACCCTCTGTTTGAAACTTTTAATTTTGTGGCATTGCCATTGTAGGCCTACAGCCTCCATTCATATGCAGAGCTGTTCATACAAAATCATGTCAAAGTGATTTTGGGCATACCAGAAAAAAATGCGCATTGTCTGTCAGTAGAGCTGTACAAATCTTAGGTAAAATGTAAATTTCTTTGTTTTTTGGTTTCGTTTTTTTTCTCACCCCCCCCCCCCCACTCCACCCTCTTTTTATTTTTATTATAATTTTTTTTTTGGTAGACAAAAGCTTGTCATATATGTGTGTCATTTGACTGGGATAAATCATTTAAAATCAGGCATGCTGACTTTGTTGAGCTGTTGAGTTCATTAGCATTTTATTTTCACATAAATGAATCAATTTATATCCATGAATATGGATGACAGCACTTATGAACTGCAGATTTTATAACTTTTACCAAGATAGTGTACATAGGTGGCAAAACATTTAAACTTCAACATACAACCACATATAATTATAAGAGTTTCAGAAAGTGAAACAAGGAAAAAAAAGTTAGCTTCCATTAAACACTTGCCTGAAAACACTTGCGCCTGATAATTGGATTGATAATTGGATGCTTATCAAATTTAAAATCAGAGCACTTGTGAATACAAATATGCATTTATGATATTGAAGTAACTGTACAAACTTTTGTCATTTTCTTTCTAATATGTGCATATACACTAGAAACCATGTCAATAAACCACATCTTATACAGTCTACTGCAGAAAAAAAGCATAGCACTATTGGTTTGTGGAAGCTGGATCACCCAACTGCCCTCCTAATGTTCAAACAAAGGGCGCGTTAAAATTTCATAATTTTAGTACCAAAAAACATAATTTGCTGAATACTGCTACTCTAATCTGTGACCTACTGGTCTTAAACTGTGCACTTTGATGGGCTAATAATGTTTAAACACTGAAACTGTTCCATTGTCTGCCATAATTCAGATTATATCAGGAAAATACTGCCATAATGACTGGTATTAGATGCTGACTTGGTGTAACTGATACTCCCCCCATCCGCCATTAATGCCTATGCAGTGATAGATGTCATATTTTTTGTAGACAAATGTTATGAATCTATCCATAAATAGTAAAAAAATCACCAATTTCACCTAAAAATTCATAAAATTTTAGCAATATATTCAAATTTGGGGTTAAAATTAAGGGGTGGGGCATTGTAATTTGATCTCTCATTGCAAGGGCAGGACGTGCAGGCAAGTGATTATGGGTTTGCACCATAGCCCATTGTGTATCGTATTCATATTGGACAGAAAAGATTTGATTGGATGCAATTATACAATTTTCCTCAAAATTTTAGTTAATTATTTTATGTGTCATAAAAACTGATTTTTCAGATTTAAAGGTTGCTTGCAAAAAAGTTGATATTTTCTTTAATACTGAAGTTTGGTAAAGTTAATGCAAACCTTTTGCAGGAAACAAGTTGTGGCTTCAGTTAAACAAGTTTTAAAAATTTTGATAAGTCTATTAGATTACAGACTACAGTTGTGATTGGCTTGTTGCGCATCCCAACGGAGATAGTCCATAATTGTGAAAATACTGTGTTTTCAGCATGCTGTAGCTTCTGTTTAAATAAAGTTAGCTAAGTCAGGTTTGCTGCATCGCAGAGTTGCTTCATTGGTGGTCATATAGGTACACTGTCTTCCAGGCCAGGTGGGAACTTTATGGTGGGGAAGGACAATGATGTGACCCTGGCAAGAGCACAGTTCATACACCTGTATAAAGCTGACATCCAGGTGTTGTTTCGTATTTCAATTATAACAAATTAACGAGCTGGGAATTGTATGACAAAAATCCGTCCATATTTTTCTGACATTTTTATCTCTTAAATGCCGTTCACGGAATTTAAAAATACCAAAATGCTGATTTTTTAGACTGAAAAATGCTAATATGAAAAATAGAAGGATTTATAACTGTAGTCTGTGGCCTTTTGTTTTACATTGTCATTTTGGGCTGGGGAGGGGGGCACTTTCTAACTAACTGACCAGTGACAAGACTTGTCCTGCGCAAGTTGCTGCCCTGTCAAATATTGTTGATTATATATGAAAAGAGACAATAACTGATAGAAAAATGTGATGCAAGTAAAGAAAGAGACAGACAGACAGATAGCCTAAATCCCCTGCCTTCATTATATGGTTCAACTTTTAGTGTTCACAGCTACATATCATCTGAACAATAAATTGACATGCGATGTCAGCGTTTTGGACCAGTGATTGCTCATGAGCCAAAGGTGAACTTGTCACCTCCTAAACATGTTAAAAACAAATCATAGCTTTACGCTTTCCCTCTTTAACACAGTCAAAACAAGTTTGCAGTTAACCGTCATCTGCTTCGATGTTTGGCTAATTTAAAAAGTAATAACAAACAAAATCAGACATACACATTGCTTTTCTGTCAAACCTCAAATCCTGCTGCCAGGCAATGGTAACAATCATCCACCATAATAATCACATAAAGATTGGTACACCAAAGTTTTTACTAGAATTTATCGCAAGGAAAGAACATGTATTACAAACAAATCCTAATTCAATCTTATATGAACCTACAAATCTGTCTATGGAATATGAATTTCACTTATTAAACATTAATGATTTTACAATGTTGCTAAGTTTGCTAGAATAGCACATCTTGCTCTGTTAGGTATAGGGAGTTCTCAAATATATGGGTATTTTCTTGGTTGAGTTACATGGGCTAAAATGTAGTATCAGACCAATGAGAGTCAATATTACAGTCTGAAATCAGTCTGAGGGGAAATCAGTCCAAATGTTGACAAGCCCATCAACGTGAAAATTACCAGAATGAATATCCACCAAGCAATACATTGTTCATTAAAAGATGATAAGATGTCATATTGACAATATAGTGATGAATACCTTCATAAAAAATGGAAGCAGAAAACAGTTATTAACAATGTCAGAGGCACTACACCCAAGATCCGAGGAAATAGGAACCATCAATGACCACAATCCTCTTTAGTCAAGCAAAGTGAAGATCCCGAAGTCCATTGTTGATATACCAAAAACTTTAGAATATTAATATATAAGTGATGAATGAATATGAAATGCACAATGAAGGAAAGCATCTCACTACTAACGCAAGACAGGTACGCATAAAAAATTAAGTAGCATTCAAAATCGATTTTATGCTAGCAGTGTAGTTAATATGACTATCCTATATTTGCATGACATTTTTAAATGAGACCTGTCACCAGGACAACATATTACAAGTAAACATGTGCTTGGGACTGATCTACACCAACAAAAGCTGTTCAGTCAGTCTTAATTCAGGGGGAAAGGGTGAAAGAAGACAGTGAAAACCAACCTGCAAAGAAATCACTGGTGCCCACCCATTAAATTTGCACAATTCTGCAATTTTCTGCAGTTGCCATCCAAACATATTGCTGGCACCAATGTAGCGAACCTTGCCTGTACGCACGAGGTCATTCAGCGCACGCAGAGTTTCCTCAAGTGGAACACCGTCATCCCAGCAGTGCATCTGTCATGGAATCATCAATACACAACAGCCTAATTCATTCCATGTTACAAAGGTTATACCCATGTTGCTTTTAGAATGAAACTTCTCATAGTTACCTTTAACATACAGTCTTCATATTCAATTTAAGTAAACATACAAGGAAATCGAAGACAGCTGTGGAACCAATCTATTGAAAAGATTTAGGCACCAAGCTTATTATCCCAAATTTTAAGGCTGTCTTTTAAGACATGATTTTTCATTGTAGCGGTCTCTAAAGAAATGGCATACTGTGTAATTGTATTTTTGGTAAGCTTTGTGGGGGGGGGGGGAGATATATTAATATGGATGGCAAGTTACAATTTGGCGGCTGCTATTTTTCTAGCAGGTGTAATGTGCTGAGTAAATGTATATAGCATTTCAGATGTTCAGAGTCTTGCTGTCATTGTTTTTATTGTATAGTGTTATATGTTCTTTATCTTTAAAAGATATTTTAGAAGTTATTTGATTTTGCAGCTGTTATTGTATCGCTACAAAAGTAATAGGCTTTGTCAGTTTACTGTGTCATCAAATTTTCTAGATCTACAACAATAAAAAAATGAAATAGTAAAACCTAAGTGAACCATGGCAGTTCTTTTTCCTGGTTCATGAATATATTTTTGTCTCAAAGTTTTTCAGGTGTCCACCAGTTTCTTAACATACATGTTCTGGCAATGATCAATGAACAGACATACAATAATTCAAAACTTTTAATTGATGTTTTGTATTTATGTGCCGGCAAATAAATCTTTTTTTTTTTAATTTGTCAAAAATTAAACTTTTATACTTTACCTTACCTGTTGTAAACCTGTTTCGTTAAGCATAAAACCACCATTTTCTTTCATTTGGGTGCTGAACCTTAATTCTTATTTATTACAACTATAAGGATCTCAGTACTATATGGTCTAATATAATTCAGTGGATAAGATGCTCCCAGGTAACCTGGTGTTGTTTTGGCAGTTTTGATGGCAAGATGGGCATATGGAAGAGAACTGCAGCAAATCTGCACCTGTGTCATTGTTTGTTTCTGTATGTCACAGTTCATCCTATTTCACTTTCTTGGGTTAGCTGCGACCTGCGACAAAATATGATAGCTGATGTTTCTTTTCCAGATGTTAGAGAAAATTGCTTAATGATTATTTCTTTGTCTAACCTCTAAAGGAGAAATGCCACTTTTGAATATACACACGGACGTATGTTTTTATATGGGATCCTTGACTCAATGGTCATTCTCGCCAATTTTGAAGAGCATCCAACTTCAGTTTCATGGCATCCTTACCACACTTTAATTTTTTAATTGCTCGTAAAGTCTTTCATACGGTGTTAAAATTATTTGGTTATATTAGCAGTGAATTTATCTTGTAATTGTCTTCAAACCTATTTTCCGTTATTTCATTATGCTTTTCAAGATGATGTATACACGTAATGTTACATGAAAATGAATATAGTGAAAAATTGGTAAACTCATATTAGTTTCATATGAAAGTGGTGTGAAATCTGATGTAGTTTTAATACTGGAACTAATCGCGCCCACATTTGCCACGTGATCCCCTGTCATGCACCCAGGGTCCTTGGGTGATAACCTAAATTTGGAACATTTGATCTGTAACAGGTAAATTATCGAATGTGTTTTTTTTTCATATTTTAGAATTTTTGTGCCAGGCAAATGGGTAGGGTGCACTTAAGAGGATAGAGGTGCATACAGGGACTAATATGGTAAACTGAAAAGAAAATCCATGGTTACTTGGCGGGTAGGGGTGCCTAATGCGATCAACATGGTGAACGGAAAAGAAAATCCATAGTTATAAAAATGGCTGGATTTATCTGAGAGATGGTTTCATTAGGGTATTATCTGTGCTTTTGTCTGAAAGAAATATGTGTTTCTCCAGACATCATGTAAAAGGGTGGTTATTCTTTAAGGTTCACTAGGTAGCCAGCCACCTTAACTTTTGCATAAATGTTAACATAAGAAACCAAGAGTAGGCGGTCATCATCTATGGCAATTTGGAATATTCATAGATACTCTTGTGGCGAAATGTGATATAAATCTGAACTTGTAACGCACCTGGTAGAGGTCTATGTAGTCTGTCTGTAACCTACGCAAACTTTGCTCCACTTCACGCATGATGCTTAATCGGCTCAAGCCCTTTCCATTCGGATCAGAGGGATCCATTGGAGCAGACAGCTTCGTTGCGATGACAAACTTTTTCCTATCCTTCCTGGAATGTGTAAAAACAACACTGTTTTGACTATCTTAGCAAGAATGTTGCCTAGTAAAGATCGCCCCAGCTGGTTCTCTTTCTCTCTCTTTCTTTCTGTCTGTCTTTCTGTCGGTCTGTCTGTCTGTGTGTGTCTCTCTGTGGTAAATTGCCTGAGGTTTTGCCACTTTCTATCTTAATATCCAAATATTGAAAATCTAATTTAAATCAAGTACAAAGTGATTGAAACATATGTCCCACATATATGGACTTGAGAAACAGCTATAATACCTCTATTCATCCTTCCGTTTGGTGCGGCAGTGAGGTAGAAAGAGGCATTGGTGTGACAGTTATTAGAGAGAGAGAGAGAGAGAGAGAGAGAGAGAGAGAGAGAGAGAGGAGAGAGAGAGAGAGAGAGAGAGAGCCTATTGTGCAAGGTGTTAACTGATGCCTTAGTTGATTTTGCATTCCTGGTTATGGGGAATTTCTGGACTATAACATTGCTCCAGCAAATTTGTTTATAATTGTTGTGAAGAACTTCAATTTCCAACCACGTTTTATTCAACTTGAGTGCATACACAATGATTACAGGGGAAATATTAGCACGAAAATATTGTGTCAGGAAGAGAGGTTTCAGGGATTTTACTTATAAAATAACAAAATTTTGTGGGGGTGCTTATCCCATCACCATTCTTCATTTTCATGAAAACCGTTGAGAGCATGAAGGGTTAATAGGTGAAACAGAGAGTGAAACCTCCATGCACTAAAGGCATCAACATTCAAAAAAAAAACCATCTGGAAATGCACAGAAGCTTGGTTTTATTGTTAGTCGACACTCAATAAACCATTTGTTTGTGAAATTTGTAAAATAATATCACAAAGAGATGTCTGGATGGGAAAGAACGACCTACTACATTGCTCTAATTACGCATGTCAGAGCTTGGATTTACCAAGGTTGAAATGGTTTACCAGATTAAATGGGTGCAAACAACCTTTTTCAGTCCTTGTAGATTAAGGCAGTATGGAACAAATGTTGTGGAAAACTGAAATTTCCAAGTAAGCTTTTTTCATATCTGTACATATACAAAGGGCAACATTTACACAACAGGGCTATTAACATAAGTTCCATCTAAAACTAGTAATAAAGTATCAAATTATACAAACATAACACATGAGAGGTTTTTGCAATGTACAAGCATTACAAGCATTAATTAATTACTGACAGTTCGTTTGAATGTTACTTATACACACACACACACACACACACACACACACACACATACACATATATATTATTATTATTACTATTATTATTATTATTACAGCATAGCAGGGGTTGAGACTGGAATCACTGTAGGGCTAGCCTGTTTTCATCTTCTTGAGGTGTACTGATACTTCAGGCTACTCAAATGAGAATATAGCCTCCATAACATTTGAATTTAGCAATATGCGTAACCTGTGTACATATAATACTTTGGCATACCATGCCGCCATGGTCAAATTTTTCAATCCTGCTAATGCACATTCAAGAGTAACAGAGTACAACCAATTCAAATAAGAGTGGCCAGAAACCGCAGCATAGGGATAATTTGTGTACACACAGACTCTAAAATGCCCGAAAATCACATCTGAAAGACAGACATGTTATTTTTAAGTTGTCTATTTAGTTCACTTAAGCTTGATGTAACTCTTACTTGGCAAGCCATCTTCAAACAATTTCCTCTGAATTACCATAAGAATAAATATTTGCTGTGTCAATGAAGTTGCCTCCCCACTCCTCAAAACGATCCAATATAGCATATGATTCTGCTTCAGTGCAGCTCTTCACTCCATCAAATTCCTGTGGAAGAGAAATAAGTTAAAAGAATTTTTAAGGTCATATGGAAGTGACTATGAAATGCATCTTCTTTCCCAAGACAAAGATATTTGGCCAGTGATTTGTGTATATTTTAAGAAGCACTCTATGGATAGTAGTTCATGTGTTTAGATTTTTGCAATTTCTTAAAAATTCAAAACTATACATGTAATAAATTAATGATTAAAGAAATACATGGAGTTTTTAAATAAGTTGCAGTTAACATAGCCATTCGTATTAAATTATGCTTTTTTCATATTAACATTTAAAATGTCAAAATAAATTACAAAACAGAACACAGAGCAATTTACACTTAACTATCTCATCTCATTAATGCATGTGGTACATTGAAATGATGCCTTGTACAGCGTGTGTGAATTAACTTTGATACGATACTCGTACACATTGTACGAATTACAAATTGCCACCACATATTTTAACGGTTTTAAAAACTGTATTAGCATACTACCATTTGTTTGGTAACATCAATCTTAAGTAGCATCTGTGTTATCATCGAAAACATCCGTAGAAACAGGGTTATACCTGGTAAATAGCAAAAGTCAAAGACTGTCATGATTTTTTCCTGTTCCATGCGGTTTTCGAATACCCATTTATACAACACATTTCAACCACTCCAAGGATCTTTTTACTCAAAGGGCTCTAATCTACTAAAATGCATGAAACAGTACCATGATTCCACACCTGAAAGATTTTTGTCCCTATAATATTCTTGTAATGATATATTGATGCATGTGCACAAGCTCAGAAGTAATTACTATACAAAATAAATCATTTCTTGATGATTCATGAATATCTATTCTAAAACAGCATGCTCTACATTTTCACATCTTGGCCGATACTTTACGCAAAACTATATGTGGCATCTTATATATCACCCTTGACCTTGACTTTCATACACTTGATCAGTCCTGAAAGCTATATGGGGCTAGTTTGAAAACTGTTGGCTGAATTGCATCCGAAAGAAAACGTTTACAAACAGACAGACAGATATAACTGATCACATAAGCTCTGTGGCCTATGGTCATCAGAGCTAAAACATTTTCAGCAATACCTGAAGAAAAAATTGGAATCCACGCATACAAAGAAGCACCAAATGTTAGTTCGAAACCAATTGAAGATGCACTTATGGACAGGAAACCATTTCAAGGCTGTCAAGAATAATAAGGAAAACGCATCCAAAAATCACCAAAGGGAGAAATATTCAACAAACAGGGAGAGATCCACTTACGGCACACCCAAACCAAGGTAGCAGATCATCCAGTGAACAATGTGTTACCTCTGCGTTTATACCAATATGCATAACCTAACCATATGAACATGTACCATGTTGGTTTCAGCATGCTTTAAATTTGAAATCTCGAGTACTTTAAAGGCCGGCTAGGCTGTATGACATTTGAGACCTTGTGTTTATTTATGATAATTATCTGATTCGGAGAATCAGATTCCCAGGTGGGAGCCTTTTGATTGCTGGAAACACTTGGTGCACAGTTCAACTGTATTGTTTAGCTGGATTCTCATATCAACATTATCTATCGTTAAATGATGTATTTCTTCATCATTCCCAAGGGATATATCCAACTTGATTTATCAATCATTTTGTACATTTAAAAACATATTAAGATTAGGAAATAAAAGCTTGAAACTTCTGGTGATCAAGTATCACTGGTCAGAAAGCTGTCACATATATGCAGTGCAGATACATGTTCCTGTACACAGTTCATCAGTTCACTTTCATTTCATAAAATATCTATGAAGTAACATAATACATTAAAGATTTAGTTCCAAGATATGCCTATTGTTAAGAAGACATCATTTATGCACATTCAGTCCATGCTTTACAACTTGTCTCAATGCACGCACGGAAATCATTTTTCATTTCCTTATTTGATTCTCAGTCAACTGGCCTTATGAGATGGGTTTTTGTCAGCTCTCCGTCTGGCCTCTGGAGTCCCGCGTCTGGTGTCTGGCTTCCACAATTCACATTTTCGACTTCTTATCCCAAACCACTTTGCAGAGTCACTTCAAACTTGTGCGAATGTACCTTGGGTAGATCTCTGTCAGGTTTATCCAAGTGGTCCTGCTGCGGCGATTTTTGGATTTTTCTCTTTTTTCTGTTCTTTTTTCAATCAAATCTTAAAAAATCTTTTATTCGAGAACCATTCTCTTCTGAATTAAAAGTACTGCAATTACAGTATTGGTTGACCCATTTACAGACGAAAAGTGTTTCACTAGACAGATTTGATTGGTTAAGGAAATCAGCGACCTCTAGTTTCCATATGTAAATTCAGTATCAAAGTTATGTGATATAATAACCAGATAGAAAAAAGTTTTGAATACAAAAATTTAAGAACAGTATCATGATGCTTCAAAATTGCATAGCGTGTGTATGTAGGTAGCTTAGGAATTTACTTGTGATTGCATTTTGGTGTCCTTAACCTCCAAGTGGAACTCACATGACTATAAAAATCAAATGTTTGCATGGCCCTTGATGACCTGGTCTTTGTTGTAGTATTATGACTAGCCATCTGCTGTATGTCGTCCATCCGTCCGCCGTTCATATTTCACATTTTCATGGTCACATGTCAGTCGTTTTTTTTTCAATTTTTTTTTTTTTTTAATTTTTTGGGTCAAATCTTTGAAAAAAAAAAATTCTCGAAACCCACTTGTCTAAGGCTTCTAATTTACATATCGACAATTTTGGGGACACTTAGACCTTGATTGGTTACCGAGGTGTCGATTCACATTTTTTGACAATTTTTTGTTTTTGCTTTTTTCAACATCTACTATAAAACCACCATTTCTAAACCTGCTGAAACGTGACGGAAATTTTTCTTGTGGGAGGGCTAAAGAAAGCTGTACACTACGTGACATTGATCACTCAATTTTCTTCATTAAGAGTCACCTGAGAACAGGACTGACTGTCACAGTCCTCTTGTTAAAGTAATTCATAATAAAGCCATGAAAACAGTATATGGACTTATCCGTATTTCCATTTTCGTAACCTTTACTAAACAGCAGGATGCGGCGTTTCTTTTCTTTTTCTTTTTTTTTTTTCTTTTTTTTGTTGTTGTTGTCGTCAAATTACTGTTCATGTGAAGAAGACCAGAAGACTGGGCTTTCCTACAGTATCAAACACTCTAGACAATGAAATGGCTGTACGGAGAGGGCAAATTAGGACATTTTTATGTGGATTTTCACACTTGTACCCGCCATTAACGACTGACAATGCTTGATCATACTACCTTGGCAAATTAATATCAACATTTTACCGCAAACGAAATGTCACTCCTGAAAACTGCAATCTGCATTAAGCTATACTATGTACACAGGAAGTACCCGTTCCTGCAAAATATGGGTCAGCCATGGGAGATTTTTACCGTATGCGAAAAATTATATCAAGGAGTAGGGTGGACCAAAACCCCAGTAATTCCAGGCGGGAAAGATTAAACTATAGTATACACACATTTGTTTTACATGGATTGTGAAAGCAGTCAAGCATTCACTTATTGAATGACACAGATGTTGGCGTACACTTTCTACCTTGTTTGTGGTGGAGGAAACCGAAGAACTATGAGAAAACCACCGTGCACGGTTTAAAGTGGTTGGAACTTTTTCCACATGCTGCCCACGACGAGAATCGAACCTGGGTCGCAGAGGTGAAAGGCAAGCATCTTACTGCTCAGCCAACCATGAACCCTGCAGGGAAGTAATTTAATAATAAATGTTGTGTTCTGTGATGCTTCACTGCAAAATAATAGTCCACATTGCTTAGATTTACTATTCATTTGAAACTCGCCTCTGGTTGATAAAAACCACCGAGGTGTACCAATGACAGTCTATGCTAATTGACGTATTGACATTTCAGACCCACAAATTGACCCAAGCCTCTCACCGTGGTGTCCGGCTCAGCGCTTTGTCACCTGTTTCATTTTAGCATGCGGTGCATATTTTAAAAACCAGAAGGTGAACAGAATAAGCCCATTGTCTATGAATTTCAACACCTTTGACAATACGAAACGTTGGTTCCTCTTATTGACTGCTCTCATGTACTCATATTACCAGCAAATGAAAAATTCGATAAATTTATGTCGACCTGTATCGGATTCGAACTCACTACCTTCGGCACACTCGCCTAGCCAAATGTGACCGAGGATCCAGGGTGATGTTATAGCAGGTTTGGCTTGTACATTGACACGGTCGGGCACTTCCATTACTACTTACACACAACTCGTTGTTTCTGCACCACATAAACTGTGACATATTCGCATGGGGGTGTTTATGTGATCGAATAGTTAAACGTCCGAAAAAATTATCCATCTGATATGTTTGGGGCATTATAACGCACAAAGAGAACCACTTATATATATATATATATATATATATATATATATATATATATATATATATATATATATATATATATATATATATATATATATAAACTCTAATGCTTAAAGATTTATTGCAACAAGAAACCTTGAAGTTTATGTTTCTGATTATAAACATGGACTTTGAATTGATTTAATTTTGATTCAACATCACAAGTAGAAATACAGAGGTAAAATAGAATATAAAGAACATGGTGCTAAGGATAACCCATGAAAGTCCTAGGGCTTATTCACAGTGGGGTCCTTATTGCAATCAGATACACAAAATAGGATAATAAATAAATATATCACAGACATAGAAAGACACAGTTGGCCTCATAGACTATGACAATGAACTTCCTAAATATTTTCAAAACATTTTCTAAGCTACTTCTGCCACTCAAAACTGGCCAGCCCGAAACCACAACGTCTTCCGTTGCACCACACCTGTACACTCATCAGCCCAAAATTGCATTTGTTTTCGTGTGACGAAAGGTCCTAATAACACACCCAATATTACCCTGGATACACTGCATCCGCATTCTTATACAGATTTTTATAAGAACATGTCAAGCATTATTTTGCAACTCAATATTCTGAAATATGCACAATCGTAAATTGTTCTGTCTGCAATATTTAATTTCTTTTCTATGAGCAAACTATGTTTGTTCTATGCATACTTAATACATATAAAGTCAATGACACTAAACCCTTTTGCAGGTTCCTTGGTATTGTTTATGCACATTATTATTCAAATCGAACTATTCTGATTTTATTTTTATTATTCCCTTTCAAATTATTCATATTGCTTTACTCGCCCTCCGAGCTTTACTCGCCCTCCGATCCTTTTCTTCCCCGCCTGATGTAAACTCAGACATGTATGAATATGGTCAATTATATTGAATTAAACTTCCGTGGGTCAATTTCAAGTATTTGGCATTTTAAGATGTTTCAATTCATTATTGCTAGCCCAAACGGTAGCGTATCTGTGAATATTTTGTTGTTAATATCGTCATATAATACCTTGTTATAAATACAAATATGATTATTTCAGTTTATTACCATCTACCTTTGTGCCACATCATTTTGTTTATATCAAATGAATATGATCTGAGTCTGAGTCATCATGCATAAATATCCACTCATCACAACTAGCAACTGAAACCGTGTTTTTACACACTTGCCCATTTTAGCCACATTTGAAAACGCGATTGCGTGATGCATACTTGCACATCTGCAACCATCAAAACAACCAGGAAAAAAAGGAAAAACAGAACAAAAAACAAACAACCCCCCCCACAAAAAATTCAATAAAAATGACCGCTTGCTTCTATACAAAATCCTAAAACATAAGTTACAGTGTCACGCAATTTCTTCCTCAGGTACCACATACCACCAGACAAGCCTACTTTAAAGTAGTGCTAACAGCCAGATTTGGTTCTCTGCTAGCACATTTTAATAAGCTTCTGGGTCTGCATGAATCACCAAAGGTTATAAAACTGGTTTTCGTTTGGTCTAATAACTTGTCAAATTCTAGACCATATCAACTTCTGTTTAGCTCAAAGAACAGCTGGACTGGGGAAGGGGGAAGGGCGGCGGCCCATGCACTAAATATAACCCTCTCGGCTTTGTCGCCTTGATCATAACCTTTGCAGCATTTAATTTTTGTTAATATTTGGAAGTTTATAACTCTGTCTGGCCAATAATTTTTGTGACAATATTGGAAAGGGTTTGACCCCCATGTAATATACTTTTAACATGTTAATTCGTTTTGTAATCTTGATCTATTTTGGGGTATTCTGACTTACTTACACAGAAGTATTTTTGCTAGTAACTACACATTGTATCAATGGATATTGGTGACGGTGTGTTTATTTCATATCTTAACTCAAGGACAGCCTGCATACATTTCCATATGAATGCTAAAAGTTTAAAGTTAGAACCACTTAGCAGATATTCACATAGGAGTGAGTGTGTCGATTTGTATACAATTTTAATCATATGCTCAAAATATCGGTATTTTAACAACACACATTTTCGTAATATACATGTGACCTCTACAGGTCAAAGATCAATGCTAGTTGACTATCTAAAGGTTTTAATGTGGCGGTAACGTGCTAAATTTTCATTTGATTTGTATTATTTTGGGCTCAACATGCAGGATTTGCAGCATTGTACAAAATTAAATTTGACTCTGAAGGCGGCGATAGGTCAGGGTCATTCAGCCATCTGGTGGTTTATCTATCCACAATTTAGTTACTTTTCATGAAAGATTATTGCATGGCTAAAATATAAGGATGCACATTGTAGGTATATTTAACCTGAAAGGTCATGAATGTATGGTGCGAAAAGGTGCTACAATCAAAGTGGGAGTAGGACAAGGGAAGGCTTCTCAGTAATCATTCGCAATCGGAAATATCTAGTTTGCTTGCTGTTTTATCATCGGGGTATTGAATACTCGTGTATTTAAATATGAGTTTGTTATTCTTGCTTTAAGAAAAGGTCATATAGAGGTTTCAAATTATGCAACGTAAAACCTTGCTGACCTGAACCTAATACAAGACATTTCCTAAACCCATACACATGCAGCACAGATGCTCACCAGAAAGAAACTTGTGTATCAATGAAACATTACAAATGTACACCCGCAAGTAGATACAGATACATATACACAGATAGATCATGAAGTTCTTGGGCCATGCACAGGGTATGTTTTACTTGTTTATTAAAGTAGCACCAATTACACTGTAAAAGTGGACCTGCTGCACTCCGGCATGATCACACTGACTTTCAATGATACTATTGACAAATTTAATACCAACGGGAAGACCACAGTATTCCCTCTACCCATTTTCACGAGAAAATTAAATCTTCCACTTTGATTCAAATCGATATATCTGGGGTAAGCTATTTAACAGATCAGAGTACATAACAATTATTGTCTTTGCTCTTCCATAAACATACAATTTGCATCCAATGCATTTCATCTTCAATACTGCATGTACTACACCAATTACATACACGCTGTTTTACAGGTGTTTTTTGGCGTGTACACCCTCCATTGTCAATGGCCAAAGTGTGCAACCTCACTGTTAATCGATAAAATAATTTTCTTTTGTTGATTGGCAGCTTCTTTTGTAGAGAAAATTCCTATTCAAAATTGTGTTTACAATATATGCAAAGTTTCTTTGAGTTATTGTTGCTGTTTCTAGATATTACTTTGTTACCTTGTCGTTTGAACATATCTTGCAAAAAAAATGCTGTAACAGAATTATGGAATGCTAGGGTCTATTACCACCGGCATCCGTTTTTGTCATTGAGTAATGAAGACTAATTCTCTAATAGCGCTTTGTACACTAAAGAATCATGTTCATAATTATGCAATATATCTAGTACTTTACACAGTTACAGACGGGTGTAATCAGCGTGCGAAAATGACCCAACTCGGTCCTAAAAGCAATAATTGTAGCTTTTATGTGTACACGTAGAGTGTGGATTTTCAATGATGGGCAAGTTACAGAGATTTTACGCTATCGGAGTTAATGTTTTGAACACAAAACATGCTCAAGACTTCACTGCCATATAAAGAACGGGGTATTATGAGAGTTTCACAGTTCCATGGCTAATTTAACATAATTGTTAACCAGATATTGTCACAGCTTCAAAAGTTTTATGTGGCTATTGAAGCATGACCCATCGGTTAGTGTCCTTAGGGAAGTCAATGATGTGTTGATAATCTCATATGAAATTTATAACTACCTCTTACCGGCAAAATCTTGGTGGCCAGTCATCAAACGAAAGGTCTGATGTGTTATTACGCGATAAGGTAAGCAAGCTATGTAATTGCACTGAAAGCATAAATAGTCTTGCAGAGGTCCGTATTAACCAGGATTTAATAATTCTATACATCTCCAAGTTAAAAAATGGGAAATCCAGCGGTTTTGATGATATTCCAAACGAGTTCTTAAAATTCGGTGGGCCTGCTATTGTAAGTACGCTGGAAAAACTTTTTAATTTATGTAAACTATGTGAGATGTCCCCGGATGATTGGTTTAAGAGTATGATCAAGTCAACTTTTAAAGCTGGCAAACCTGAATCTCTTGATAACTATCGTGGTTTCACTGTGACATCAAATATTTACTAGGTATTTACAGCTGTTATGGAAAGACAAATTATGCAATATATAGAAAATGAGGGCACACTTGGTGAATTACAAGGGGCATATAGAAAGGGCCGACGTCTGGAAGACCAATTTTTTGTACTTAAGGGTTTGTGCAGCCTAAGAAAAGACGAGGGTAAAAAGTCTTGGCTTGCTTTTCTCGATCTCAGAAAGGCCTTTGATACCGTAAATAGAGACCGTCTGGTCTGTGAACTTTGGAACATCGGAATCCAGGGCAAGGCATGGCGGCTTATGAGAGCATTATATGAAAGAGTTGAAAATAAGGTTATCTTTGGCCCTGTCGAGTCTGATTGGTTTAATGTAGTGAATGGTGTTAGGCAGGGATGTATTTTATCCCCTACGTTGTTCTCAGTCGTAATTAATGACCTAATCAATATGTTAAGAGACGAATTGTTGGGAATTCGATATAAAAACCGGATCTTGCCAGCACTACTTTACGCTGATGACACAGTACTCCTCGCTGAAAACCAAGATCAACTTAAACGAATGCTCGAAGTAGCTAACTCGTTTGCACTTAAATGGGGAATGAAATTTAATGGAGCTAAATCTAAGGTCATGGTTATTGGTAAGAGCTTAGACAATAAAAGAATATGGTTATTGGGTGACACGCTCCTTCAAGAGTGCAACATGTACAAATATCTTGGAATTCAATTTTGTCAATCACTTTCAGACGCTAAACATAATGGTACGTATCTGAAGCTTAAAATGTCTAAATTAGTAGGATACATGTGTAGCATCCTAGCGTCACACGAGAATGTAAACCGGGTTATTTTTGGCGACAGTCTATGGAAACGTGTTCTGATGCCATCAGTTTCTCATGGATGTGCAGTATGGCTCTGTAACTCCAAGACAAGTACGTCATCTATTCAGTCTATGTAGTATGCAGCTGCACGAGCTATATTACGTATCAAATGTACTCCTTCTATTACTGCTACATTGGGCGAACTTGGTTGGCTACCGTGTGGCCTCGTCCTGGATGAACTGAGGATTAAGTATTTTAACCGACTATGACATGATGTACCGGATACAAGGTTGTGTAAGCAAATATTTGATGACATGGAATCGAATTTTGTAAATAACAAGTCGTCATGCTGGAATTATTTTAAGGAAATTAAACGTATTTTAGTTAACATGGGCTTAGATTACGGCATTACAAATAAGAAAGTTGACCTTCCCTCGGTTTTCCACAGATTAAGTTTGGATAATTTTAAGAACAAGTTCTTCGAAGAAATAAATGACAAAAGTTCACTTTCTTTTTATAAATTCTGTGAAAAATCTACTTTAGCAGAAAAGTACCTTTTCTCCTGTGATGACTTGGAAGGTAGAAGATTGAAATTTAAAGCTCGCACAGGTTGTCTAGGGCTTCAGACGGACTTGGCCCGTTGGGGATTGTCTGATGGGAAATGTAAGTTATGTAATAATGGGCAAGAACATTTGGAACATTTCCTATTTGCTTGTAAAGGACTCCAAGACCTACAAACAAAATGTCTTCTGAGCCTGGAAACATATATTAAATCAGTATGCCCTTCTACTTGGGTGAGCTTTGTGAACGCATCCCCCAACACAAAAGCACATATGTTTCTAAGTGATGAAAACATGGATGGTGTCTGCCGGTTATATTTTTAAAAGAAGCTTGGAAATATCGACGTGAACAACTAGAAAATGTCTAGCATGCACAAACTGCTGGTAACTAACGTTTTAACATTATTGTTTTAGGTTGTAGTTTTCACTTGTGTTTTGTATGTATATACTGATCCATACACTGTACTTGAACGCACCGCGGATCACCCCGGTCCGCTGATGCCTCCTGTGTAACGGGGTAGATTTCAATAAATTATTATTCTTATTCTTATTCTTATTCTTATTATTATTATTATTATTATTATTATTATTATTATTATTATTATTATTATTGTTGTTGTTGTTGTTGTTGTTGTTGTTATTATTATTATTATTATTATCATTATTATTATTACTATTATTAATAGTGTATCTTTGTCATAAGTGTGCATGGGTCATCGTTGTTTAATAAGAAAGCGACAAAGACCTTTTTTGGCCATTCTGCGACGATAGCATTTCTGTAGGCCCCGGGACACATTTTATGTCGGGCAAAATATATGTTCGGCACAGTTTAGAAGCTATATGTCTAATAAATTCAATGTTTGGAATATTGTTTCTCGTAGCGTCATAGGAGGACTGCCTATGTGTTGTATTTATTTCCTTTTGTCCTGAACCACTTCCCAGTAGTCATTACCCTATTCTGCAGTCCGTACTCTTTACTCTTAACACGCTAACCTGTCGCTGTCTAACCAATACATATAGAAGTTATACTGTCCATATTGCACACGTCCCTTTGTAGAATTTTGACATAGGCTGTATTAGCCCAAATACATTAAAGGGTCTTCACCGGTAACTGCTCAGAACATGTTTCGGAGCGTATACAAGTACATGTCTCTCTGAGTAGTGGCTCCTTGTCTAAGCTGAATATTCAGCAAAGACAACCCAAATAACAATGAATAAATATGAACGTGACAAATGATGAATTAGCTAAATACATGAAGTTTTGCTTATAGATGCAAAGTAATAAGAATAAGTTGTGTGTAACAAATATTTATTCTCTCGGGAGGAGGTTCAACGGTCTGGTTGGTTTTCCTGCGAAAGGCTCTAATAAAAGTAAAATTCCAACACAATAACCACCTTAGGGCCTACTGGGGCCACAGGTATGTGCAAGAAGCACACTGATAACCAACATCAAACTTCCTAACAGTGTTCTCTGCAGGAGTCCCATGTGCAATATGTACCCGAGGAGGACCCAGCGCAGGGGTCACCAGAAGAGATGGTGCAAGACTTCCTGGCGACACTGTATACTGACATACTTTCATAAAGCTGTAAAAGGTATTCAATATGATTTTTTTAATATATATATCACCTTGTCTCAATAAGCAAATATAGCCTACAGTAAGACTCGAAACAATCGAGCATCATTGATTGATAGTCCTTTTTAAATTGTCCCTGTGTGTGTGGTTCTAACAAGTAAATCAGTGATCAGACAACATGAGGTTAGTGAGATAAAAATTCTTGCATCGATGAGCTTACAATACAACATTTACTCTGCTCCAGAATCCCAAGCTGGTTGATAGGCAGCGAGCCCACCTGAGCACATATACCAGTCATGTAATATCTTGTAACAACATGCATTCAGCTTGTCATACCAAGAAATAAAAGCAAAGATTATTCAAATTTCAATTCAAGAATTTGAATATATGCATAAGTTTTGCATATAGTACAGGGATAAGTTGAATTTCTTGCAACACTTGGTTTGACATATATGCCTATGACTCAACTCAGTGCATGACTCAGCTTATCTTTTGTCTGTGTGTATATAAAACGGCGATGAGTTGAATTTCTTGCAACACTTGGTTTGACATATATGCCTATGACTCGACTTAATTCATGACTCAGCTTATCTTTTGTCCGTGTGTGTCTGTGTTTGGTCTTCTCGCTTTGAAGGACATACAAAGAGAATAAATCTATTTGTTCAAACTAAAAACATGATGGCTGGCTGGCCTACAAGCTTGTACAAATCAATGTTTGATTTTGTACTTAATTGTCAATTGCTAAGAATAAAATTATTAACTGCCATTACAATTATTGTTGATCATAACACATCTGGAGGCATATCTCAAGCAAATAAAAACATTCTTGAAATGCACAGCGCCTTTTAAGAACGCTAATAAATTGACGATAGACATGTATTCGATGTTATCTAAAACATGACCAATAGCATTAAATGAAACCAAATTTAAGTCCAAGTAATGAACTTTATCAATTTAAAAATTATTATATTTCGTGTGCGATTTACACGACAGACAACGACAATTTTCGAGATAAACAAAACGCTATGGGAATCATGGCAACTCTCGATACATTTCCATAATCAATATATTAAAATTCTGATATCACTTTTCTCGAAACAAAGTTGTTGGCAAATATGAAAAATAGTTCTGCAGAGCCCTGAAAATCTATAAAAATGAATACAATGGACAAACCACAGAATATGCCCCATAATTTTTATAAACAGTGAAGCACTGTGAGTAAACTATTTAAGCAAATAGCATATGCGCAATTATACATGCACATATAAAGGTACAGTACTTGGGGAAGTGCATACCCGACTAAAAGATAATGTAATCCTCATATGTTCTTTCTATAAAGTAATTTTCATTTTTTACAGTTTCAAATGCTCAGTGGAAACAGCTTGACCTGTACAGGCCTGACAGTTCGATTCGTCCAGGTATATCTGAACAAACGTATTGTACAATTGAAATATTCAAGAAAAGCGCAGCGTATATTAAGAATCCTAATAACATTCGGTGCTGTCTTAAATTGGAAGAAGAATATTACCGAATTTAATTCAATAACATTTCAACTGAACTTTATAAATGAAGAAAATATATATTTTATCGCCACTGCTAGCAGGTCGTGTCAGTCAAATACAAGTTAATTCAACATTATAGTTGTTACAATTATTAGTTTTCTCACTGAGAAAGTGCACTGCGAAGGTAACCACAACTTTCTATCTTAATAAATAATCTTGTAGTTCTATACAAGTCATCACAGGAATAATCACACTCAGAAACACACGGGTGTGATGCAGGATCTTCTGTTATCATTGCTATCGAAACACAGAACTGTTGATGTTAAGCTTTTTCTTGCATAAACCTGATCAGTTTCCAAATGTAAACAAAACATACAGGTAAAAGAGGCAGATCGACCAAAACGACAGATCATTTCCTTGCCATTTTTTATACTGCAATGAAGACCCATGGCACTGGAACTTCAGTTTACCATTTTCACCAGTTGCACTTGTGTAGGATCAACTAAATCATGGACCTGGCACCAGTGTTTCACTTCAGAACTTTCCGCCGCTATATTAATTCCGGTAAGTGCAACCCTAGGAAAGCTATGTGCGATTTCGGAATAGGAAAGGTCAGAATTAGCTCTGAAGCGTGTATTTGCCCAATACACAACCAAATACACAAACATTTGGAGGGCTAGAGCTTCGGGTTCCCATTGGTTTGCATGTTAAAGTAACCTTAAATAAACTGGTCACTTTAGTAGCTGTGATTATATGATTTTTGTGACATATTAAGTTACGCATCTAGATTTACTGTGCCAAATTTGGTGTCTGTTTGTACAGATGTTTTCAAGTTTTTAATTTGCAAATTACAATCTAAAGTAATGGGAATACACAACCCTAGCCCGCCAGTGACTGCAGTCTCCTCTTTCAGGCAGGGCTAGAACCGTCTGTTCTTGTCCTTCCCTATTGACGCGTGCTTTGGGACTTTCGAAAATGTGCAGCGTCATCCCAGAATCGCACACATCCTCGTACTGCGTAGAAACATATATAGAATTATTTCAGATAGCGAAAAATGTGTCAGCTTTTCAGCCGACAAAGGTGCGGGCCCAAAGTCATTGTTGCCAGCAGAAGGCCGCAGCCGATGACTTTTCAATTATTCAATATATTGTTACCCAAGGAACGCTTACCTTCCCGTAGCCAAATGTCAGTGCACCTAAGCAGATATTGGAAACTTTCAGTCCTGAGTTGCCCAGGAAATTGTAAGTAAGCTTGGGTCCAATTGATTTGGCCATGTTTTGCCTCAGGTCTGGTCGTGGTTATAGTTTCTTTCCCGTTGGATGAATCGAAAGTCGTGTTAACTGGTTTGATGCAACATAGACTTCGTCGACTTTTAAAGGCAAAGTAATATTGAAAGTGAGCCGTGTGCAGACACAGCACATCGACCCGGCCACATGGGTATGCAAATATTTGTACTCCGAGAGCATCAATGTTTCTATAGTATATACCCAAGGCCAGTAACTCCGTGTATGTCCACCAAGAAAGATCATTCTGAACGACAGGTGTCCGTGAATGTTAATGCAAGTCTGCAGTATGGCACATGCTTAAAATGGACCGAAAATGTGTTCCTCATGCACAATCAGAGATAAGAAAATCATACATATATAATTTCACCATATCTAAATGAAGAATATGTATCTTATTCGTGTTAATACTGAGTGACATTGGTTCTGAGACACAGGGAGTTACTGGCTTTGCGTATATGCTAGTACTAGAGAAAAAGCATCAATGCTACTGGAATTAATATTTACATGCGCCTGTCGACCGGGCCTGTCATGTCTTATACTGGAAGCCACCACCTCCCACCCATGTTGAGCATGTTAAACGACTGGATGTTTTCGAATTATCTGCTGTCACCTCAACCGCTAGGACACAATCACTGTACAGGTTAATGGATCGACTGAAGCCTTTCTTGTACACCTACATGCGCTCGGGTATTGTTGACCCCTCCTCACCTACACACGCAAGAATGATGAACTTATTGTGCTATGGGATTACCTGAGAACAGCTTTTGGGTCTGAAAATGGCACATTCGCATTTAGTACGTAATTTCGTAGCCTACCGTGCAGATTTCACCTTGCTGCGGTTTCACTTACAGAGAACGGGTGTTGAGCTGTCTTGTGTTGTTGCTGCTGCTGTTGTTGCTGCTGATTTGGTGTTAATTTTTGCTTCCCTCCCTAAATTTGTGTGTGTTTCGTGTGTTTGCGTTCATTCTAACAGGGAAGTATTCTCAAAACATGCTTATCTCAATTTGCCCTGGGACAAAAAGGTTTTGACTAGTAGACAAACAGGTTTGTTAGTGTATTATTAAGATACGGAACAAGGTCCTTGAGCGCATGGGCGAAATTCACTAGCCAACCTTTTGACATGCATGGCGAAAAATAATTCCTGTGCAAAAAAAAAATCAAAGTGCATAAATTAATCATAATAAATATTGTTTGTAGTAAGTAGGGGCTCCATGACGATTGGAAACAGATATGATATGAATTCTGAAATGTAGTGGAATTGTCACTCCTTGTTAATGAGATGCAGGACCGCTGACCAAGTGAGCCAATAAGGTTAGAGTAGGCGGAACCGACAGCCACGAGGTCCATGCGGACGCCGGGATACATGAGGCAGAAGATGCGTGGAGATGCAAAAGATGGCATACATTGGAAATAATGTTACTTGAACAGTCCGGAGACGAAAGTTAGAAGTACTAGTTTTTGTGTAAGATCGAATTGGATATATTTTTCAGGCTCATCAGCACATCATGCACACTCACCGCGAAATAAGCATTGCCTTTGTAAACAGCAACATGTTTCTTTCTTTCTTTCTTTCTTTCTTTCTTTCTTTCTTTCTTCTGTTTGTCACATGCTTTTGTAATATTATATAATACGCTTTCTTCCTTTTACGCTTGGTTTTATATGACTGCGTGCTACACTTAAGCACAAAACCTTAATTTTAGCCATTTCTGTGACCAGTATGTTGCTTTCATACTGGAGGGAGAAGGGGTGCCATCGAAACGTTTTCATGACCTCAAAGTATTTAGTTAACTCGTTCACTGCCAACTGCCACCAAAGTCGAACTACTAAAGACTACGGCAGCTACTCTGAATGATAAAAAATTTACTAGACTCAAATTCCTTTGGAAAAACCTTTCATTCAATTTTAAATACCGACATGATCATATTTCCAGAAAAAAATAATGGTCCGAATCAACAGCTTTCCTCTATACGCTTTAGACACAGCTCCTCAAACAGCGTCGAGGAGAAGCTGTTGATTCAGTCCACAATTAGGAAAAAGATTAGAAAGAAAATGCTACTAATTTTAAGTTGAAAAGTTGCACATTTCCTGTACGTATGTAAAGTATATGCGCGAGAAAGAGCCGCTCAAATCCATTGATCGAAAACTGGGCAAGTGACGACAGGCTTTTATTCATTTCTCATACCTTCATGGGTCATTGGTGACCAGAGGCGTGGTGAATGCGAAGGCCCCCATAATTCATGCATTCAGGTTGAATTTCAGATCTGTTCTCCACGTGGCGATTGAGGGCTGCTGTACTCGTGCCACCTTCGTAACCTTCTATGTATGATTTGCATAAGTCGTATATTTTCAACATTTATACCATGATAAGTGCACTTACTCAATTTGAGTGGCATGTTTCTATGTTTCTATAGTTATTTAATGATTGAAACCTTGCTCAAACAGCTTTATTTATCAGCTGAATATATTGCTGACGAGAGGCAAGGTTGCTCGCATACCGCAGGATCTTAAACTCAATGTGACCACAGTCAGCACGAAATAATCACGTGACACATTTACATGCTACTCTTGAGCAGGACGTTCGCGTAAGGCAAATCTAGAACTCTCTAATGTCACAACACGCCAGTAACCGTTGACTTGTTTGTCCTTCTGCTGGTTAATATGAATATCACCCAAAGCGACTTCCCAATGTCCCGACAAATTTAATTCCTGAGTGCCAATGGTTAGTTATTCCAGATCAGTGATTCATCTATATCGCTATGATGAGCTACGCTTTTGAGAAATTCTTTCAATTGCGGAGGACCTTATCTTGTCTTGTCGTCAGGACGTCGTCACCGTTTCATAATACAATTGCGTGTCAGTCTTTGTCACAGGCGGTTGTCTCAACATATGTCCATATGGTTTTGAGGTGGCTTTTTGTACTTGTCCATCATATACTTTGGCTAGCCTGGGGACATGCATTGACTCATGGTCTTGATCGTTTGCAAATCCATAGGCATGTTGCCTAAAATTAAATCCTGACAATTTCGATACATGGTTACTATGCGTAGCTCATAGAAATGTTGCACGAGGTTGATAGCACTCAAGTTTCGGTGGTGGCCTCCGTTGGTGAATAAATCAGTCATTCTGTCATATTTGCTAATATCACTCATCAGGCCGTCGAATAAATACGATCAGATAACTCGTATTTGGTTCCAGAAAACTATCTTGGTCCAAGTTTGAATGTATAGCTCTCATAAATCCAATGTTTGGAGTCTCGCATCTCGTCATCGGAAGACTGACAATGTATGTTACAATTAATTATTCTCTCGGGTGAAGGTGCAATGGTCTGGTTGGTTTTCTGTAAAAAACTGTACACGTATACCGTCTTGCCAAACCGGTAGGGGCCGCCACAATCACCGCCAAAGGCTGATTAATTTTGTATCGGTCAGTGGGCCTGGTCCCTGAACAAGCGACCCTTGTCTCCCAAAGTGTGTCCCTTGGCCTCCAAGCGTTTCTGTGTTGCGTGAAATGAGTACCGCTCGCTTTAACCATTCTTATATATCTGCATTGTCCGAACCATTTGCCTGATGTAAGTGTGCATTAAGCTTGCTTGGATTATTGTTACTAGAGATGGGGCACACCCGCTTGTATTCGTAAGGCATTTTTGTTGCTAAAAATTACCAGTATCTCCATGCGTAAAAAATGCAGATGTGTCTTCGTTCCTGTATTTACGGATGCTGCCTGCAACGTTTCGATTTTGAACAAACGAGACTAGGGGCGTAGGAGGGCATATATTAGGGCATATGAGGACATCTGAAGGCGTAAATTAGGGTATATAAAGGCAATGAGGGTGTATATTAGGGCGTATGAAAGCAAACGAGGGTGTATATTGGTGCATATGAGAGCGTATATTAGGGCATATGAAGGCACATAAGGGCCTATGAAAGCATATACTGTGGAATCCCCTTATTAAGACCACCTAAGGGACTGAAAAATTTGGTCTTTATAGGGGAGTGGTCTTAATGGGGAAATAATTTAATTAAACAAAAACAGGTCTGTAAATTGGTGGTCTTAATACAGAAGTGGTCTCTTTATGGAGGTGGTCTTAATTGGAGATTCTACTGTAGTTGGACATATGGAGACGTGTGAGGGCGTATAATGGGATGTCACTGGAGAGCCTCCAGATTAGTCTTTGTGTACTATTAGGCAATCCAGAGAAAATAAATATGTTTATACTATATGAGGCCGTATGAAAGCGTATATTAAGGCGTACGAGGGAATGTACTAGGGGATGTCAGGGCGTCTGAAGGTGTATATTAGGGTATATCAAGGCGTTTGTAGGGTATCTGGAGGGTGTCTGCCCGCCCAAAACATATCTCAATACGTTTTTCAATTCATATCATATCTATAGATAACCATTATATTCTCTGACTGTATAAAGACCATTACTCTTAGAAATTAAAATTTGCTGACACTACACTAATCTCAAACGTGTTATAACACTTACTCCCTATGACACCCGTGTAAAGTTATGGTGGTCCACATGAATGATATGGACTACCCTAATAAACAATATGAAACATACAAGAACGAAAAGTATCCCAACTGTCTGGTTTTAAATTTTCCTATTTCAAATTCGTCCATTAGTGACAAAAGAACAATACTGCATGTTTACAATATATGCAATAATTTTAAAATGTAACTGCTTGTGGGTATTTTCAAAGGTCATCATCAAATTTTTGCAATTGGTCCAAGCCTCGTGACGCGTACTAAATACAACAACAGACTGCTATAGCCACGGATACATACATACATATATATATATACATATATATATATATATATATATATATATATATATATATATATATATATATATATATATATATATATATATATATATATATATATATATATATATAGAAAGCAAGCCATACTGATATATAATTTTAAATTTCCTTGAAAATGTTATGTTGAATTGAAAACAATATAATAACGTCTAAATCTCAAGGCTTTTAGTGTTATTAGACCAAATCTGTGCATATGATTTCCGACATTAACTTTCACAATTTTGACCTGTTGGAGTGCCCTGCCCCCCCCCCCCCCACCATCTCATCACTCAAAAGGAGGACACTTGAATTTAATTGTCCTGGAAACTAAAATATACATCTTTGCCAAGAAACTCATCCAATTTTATAAAATTTTTCCAGAAAGACAAAGAGTTTTTTTGTTCAGAATAAAAGGGTATCTATTTTCTCACATTTCAAAGAATGATTGGCTAAACAATTTTAACCTGCTCTTCTAGAGAATACGTGGCTCTTTGTGTGTGTGCGTGTGGGTGTGTGTGTGTGGGGGGGTGACTTTGCCGTCATCCCTCTGCGTCCTTAAATACACATGCATATTTAAGAAAATGAGGTTATTAAAACATAAACTTCATTACACACAAGAGAACTTGCATCAAATATTTTTATATTCACAGCCAAAACTCAAAGTCTGGACTGGATTAAATGGTCACATCTTGTATCTTGATGGTGATTAATATCTGCCAAAATCCTCAACCTCGTATCATTGCTGACCATTACCTTTGGAGTATAGTAGTTCAAGTATACCATGTATATGCTGGTGACACATAAGTGGAAGAATATTTTACAATATCATCATATATATACTGCTATATATGCCGCCACTAAGCTCGACAATAAAGAGTTCTGATTATAAATTTCGCATGACTACTTGACCAAAATAATTTAATCATGAAAAACAGTAGTTTGCGTATAACTATCTATGGACCGCAAGAGATTTACAAGTCAAGACTACTATAAATGTTGACCGGGTAACATCCAAAACCCAAGATATGAATATATAATGTCGATATATTATGCTTTTCAGCTGGCACCATGGCAAATAATTACTATGTTTACCATTTTTTTTAATCCTCAGCTGATTTGTCAGTCAGCTGAGGTTATGTGATGGTTAGATGCCTGTCGTCCATCTGTTTATAGGCTCCAAATCACATTTTAGATTTTGTTTCTAAAACTGCCACCCAGACACACTTCTCCAAAACTATCACTAAGATTGTACTGAAACGTGGTTGCCATGTGGTTTGTGGGAGGGTTAACAAAGCTTTTTACTAGGTAGTGATAGTCTGAGTCCTTCTTTAAACGAATGTTTCAACTTGGGTACCCGTCGGTTAATGCAAGTATTCCTTTTGATAACCATATAAGTCAATGAGAATTGCAATGGAAGTTAACATTTACGCCCTCTCCAAACAGGCAGAATTGGTGGTGATATACCTTGGACAGGTCGTTAGCGAGTTCGACAAATGGTCACGCTCCAGTGATTTTTCAACAGATACCGCTGCAATCTTTTCTATTTTTACATGAATTTTTGCTTGCCTTTGCTACTTTTGAGTTCTGCCCCAAAACCGTTCCTCGGATTGTCCTGAAATTTGATGGACATGTAGCTTGTGGGAGGCTTAAACAAAACCATTCTCCCGATGGTGATACTCGGGATCCCGGATTTAAGCGAACATTTCAGTTACTGTACCGGTAGGTAAATGCATGCACTCCAATTGATTACTATGTAAGTCACTAAGGAGTGAAGTGGAAACTCACATTTACACTTCCTCCCCAAAGTCCTCATCACCTACATCAGAGTGGGACTTATTATTGGTTGAAAGTCCAGGTCTGCTGAGGATCAGCTGTTCCTAAAACCCTCTTGATACACTTCCTTAGCCCTTGCAAATATATATATAAATATATATATTAGGTTTCCCAATTAAGACGACCTCCATACAGAACCCATTTCTATATCAAGACCATCAATTTAGAGACGCCACTCTTGTTTATCCTTATTCAAATCGCATCCATTCCCTATTCAAACCACATTTTCGAAACATGGTCTGAATAGGGAAATTCTGCTATATGTATTCAGCACATCTTTATTTGTAACAAAACAAACAAAGTGTGCTACATTTGTCGGGTTTGCCGTAAACGGTCTGATACTGTACAGAACATTGGGGATAACAGCATTATACTATCAAAATAAATCTATCCTGACTTTGATGTTGAGTTTGAAGCATTTGTTTGGTGAGGGAGCGAGAGTGACAGGCAATGCACTTGGTCTCTTAAGACAAAGAAGGGAGACCTCTTTGCTGTGCATGTCAGCAGCGTTTCAGCGTACCAGGCGCTGCGGTTATATGAGGACAGCCAGTGACAGTTTCAGCATGTTTCTCCAAGACAGTTGAGCGTTCAGCATTTTCACAACTATGTACACTGAGCATTGTTCAGTAAAGCCCTCCGTTTTTCACAAGATTCAATAGACCAGCTTTCCAACATTTTTAAATGTTGACTATTCCAAGTTATCAAAGAACGTGAGGCCTGAACCTTCTTAAATAGTAACTATTCAGAGATTAGACACATGTGAATAGATTGAAAGTTAATTGCCTTGCATACAGTGCTAAATGTTTCTGTACAGAAATATTATAGCCATTAAACAAATGATCTATATGCTTTCTCTCCCACCATATTTCAGGTATGCAGTTATCACTTGCTGGCCTAAAAACCCAGGCAGCCCCCCCCCACATTAGTTTAATATTGGCTGCTCAAAATATTAGTCTGTGTAGAAAATATCAGTCACGTGGACTGTTAAACAGCATGGACAGAATATTGTATAGTATGTAAACCTACAAATATAGTCACTTACCTATAAATTTCAAGTGACTTCACCAGGTAACAATTTTACAATCTCACCATAGATCATCCCATGTGCTAGATCATTGAACTCAAACAAAAGTATCTTCCGTAAGCTTTTTGAATCATAGCAGTACTCTGTATTTATTTGAATATCCAGAACTTTAAGATGTTTGGGCAGTTTGGTCATTGACGTAAAAAAAACTGTCCAAATCATTATCTCAAATGTGCTTTGTAAGTGTGCTTACAACGTTTCCCACCTTAAGCATTAATATACCTCATTTGGCCTTGATTAGTTCAGTTTTTTTTCAAGCGAGATACTAGTTTCATTCGTGCCTTCCCATTGTTGTGTGTACAATATTCCTCAACAAATTCATGTTAACTAAATTCCAAACAAGTTCTGCCATTGATTTATTTAGATGACTGTGGAATTCCCTTTCATCTATTTTTTTAAACGTCTTTTCTGTAATATTATCCTTCAAAGCTAATAGGTTCCTACAATGATCACCTATAATTTCAAACAAAACCTTAGCAGTGAAAGTGTCCTTCCATGTTTTACTGAAGTGCTGTTTTTCTAAATAACTTTCAAATTGTATCTTACTAGACTCTGGTAATAGTGTTATTGGAATGTCATCACTGTGCAACAAGTTGAATTCATGAATGCACCAAAAAGTTTCATTTTCATTGAAACACTCCAATTGTTCAAGCTAGCATTTAAACTGGTTTCCAATGGCTTCATACACATTATGAGATTTACGTTTTCTCCAATATATACCCTTAATACATTTATACAATGGGATTAAGAAAGGTGGGTTAAAAAATAAGGAGAAAATGTTTGACAGATGTCAAAAGCTTCATCATACTGTATCGTTGGCCTAAATAATAAAATGGTTAAAGTGTTTTTGTTATGTCATCACTGACTAACAAGTTGAATGCATCTAAAAGGTTTCTTCCATTGAAACACACCAATTGTGCATGATAGTCTTTTACCTGGTTTCTAATGGCCGCAGAAACATTCTGAAATTAAGAGTTTCTCGAATATGTACCCTGAATGCATTTATACAATGGCGTTAACACAGGTGTTCGCATGACGGATATCAGAAGCTTTATCATGCTGTATTGTACGTCTAAATGAAGTGTTTTTGATCAGGTTCTCGGAAAATCCATTTCCATTTTTCAAATTTCTAAAGCTGTATCGGATGGCCGCATTTTAGTTTGCTACAAAGCTTATTGGCTGATACAATTGTAATTAATGACTTTTGCATTACTGATTGACGCAACTCTAAATCTACTGTACTAATTGTTTGGTAGATATTTAGGTCTTGCTTTTATATCTCATGATGTTCATGCTGATGAATTTGTCAAGATTTGGACGGGATTTGACTTGGAACTGTTTTCAGCTATGATATTGACGCATTATGGTCTCACACAGCTTATACTTCATCACAATATATTAACATATTTGATGTTGAAACTATACGTGAACAGGAAAACACATCTTGTACACATGAAATGCTCAAATCCGCGCATTTTGAGACCCCAAGAATACCAATATACCTATTATCTGATCCTTAATTGCCAAAATACATGCAATATCTTACCAGGAAACTAAACCTATATATTATTAGCTATTTGATGGAAATATAGAGATAACGCAAAAGGATATATATAGTCTTGTCTATATATATGAATCGTGTCTTGAAACAAAGGGTGTCTTAACATGTAGCACAACATACTTGCGTTGTGCCATAAAAGACACGAATGGCACTAAAACATGTTTACACCGAATATATATATAATATATTATATGTATATGTATATATATATATATATATATATATATATATATATATATATATATATATATATATATATATATATATATATATATATATATATATATATATATATATATATAAACCATGTAAATTCAGTACTCTTACTTAGAGGAAAATCGGATCCTTAACATGGAACAGCGGATTTCAAAACACAACGTGTCCTCCTGCAAACGAGTAGTGCGTATATGCTACGAAAACACCGTTGGAATGTGCATATATATCACCAAAGAAACGCCCAAAACACTGCAAAATTTGATAAACTGAAAATTTAGCAAATGCAGATCATCATACTTACTATATGATTAATGTGGCTCTGAAAACCTTTAACTGTATAACATCATTATTAGAAGCCCAATGTTCCGCTTGGCAAGGCGTCAAACAACGCATGCTTTGAAACCACCATCAACCCTCACATCCCATATTGTCTAACGTGCACGATGAAACGTGCTGGGCCTTTATATATATATACCAGTAACTACACGAGAGTGCATGAAACCAGGCTAACAAGACATGTGACCATATCGCTGCCCCCCCCCCCAAAAGACAAAATATTACATCCAAATGCACCAGAATTGTGTACAAGAAATGTTTCACCCCATGTAGCAGACAATAAGCATATCAGTAAAATTGACAACTATATTTTCCAATTAACAGATTCATTGTATAATCTGTACCTAAAACCATGAAATCCCAAATAAAACATATCACCATACAAAACATTTTCATTTTGTTACCTACATACATACAAAAACATCAAATCAGCTTATATGTATTCGACAGTATATCTCAATGAATAATTAGAACAATCCAGAACTGGCAATAAATGTATCATGCCTGCATCAACCAGAAATCCAGTTTCAATCTTGTGATACATTGCCACAGGTAACAAATGCTCTGATTAATTCCTTCATGTCAGGCATGCTACAAGTACCCGCACACAGAAATTTACATTTTGGCAATTTAAACAATTATGCGAAAACGGGAGCAAAATCAAAGGAGATGAAATTGTGTTTGTCTTTAGTTTATTTTATTGTGCATGTGCAAAAGCTTCATTTGACAAAGAGCCTTGTTTTGCATTGTAGCTATTGTCATCATGCCTTACTGCAACCTGGAGCCTTTTTTCATACGTTTATGTAGCACCAGTCACATACATACATACTTGCTTGCAGATAAAGAACACCAATAGTAGCATACTGGCAAAGATTTGTAACCACTGTGTATATAATACTCATACTCATCTAGAAAAAAACATAGGTTAAGAAAGTATGTCGATGCTGTAACTTATAACCATGTCTTTAAGCGCCCCCACTTTGCAAAGGCGACTTTACGTAATGGCGCAGATTTAGGGTTGAGGGCTGGAGATGTGTAGAAAATACAGCAACTCTCTGATCTTTTCCAACATTTTAATCCTAAAATGAATTGTAATCCACCAGTTCTAGGCAATACTTTCAACATTTTCTTGGAGAGGATCCTTCACCGTTAACTTTATAAAAGATGTAAATATTTTTTCCACTTGGTTCTCATCACTCCGAAATTCCTGGATCCAGTCCTGACGTATCAGAATACTTTCATACTTTTTCATTTTCACTTATCGATGTAGTCATCCATCTAGTACCTATTATCTTAGACTGCTGTATATCAATTGACCCGAAAAACGTCTTGCATGCAGGTTACCTTTTTACTCTGTCTTTTTTATTATGAGTACAAACTGATGGAAACCGTAAGATGGTTTACATTAGAAGGCACCATCATTTCATCAATTAAAAAGAAAACAAAGTTTCATGCGTTTCCTTTTACGACCTGACCTAAGCGAGTTGTATGGAAGAAAAACATTCTGGAGTCAATCATTCCCAGAAGAATCTGCTTGCAACGAACAGGTTATATTTTATCCCTTTGCAAATTCTATGATTCTGCAGAAGGTTAATTTCATACAACTTAAACAGTAACATCTGTCTAACAAGACAATGTAAATGACACATGCACTCATCAATGGCCTTATCTTCATAATGTCTAGTGCTGTGTTCTCTGCAGCAACACAGTAGTTCGAGGCCTACAAGTTGTTGAGACATTGCTTTATGAAAGGGCAATTGTTTTTGCCGGGGTGATATTCCACATACACGGGTGAAGCATATGTTGTTTTTCTATGGAGAGATAGACTTCAGAGCAGTGTTTGTCTGTGGAAAGACCAGTCATATATCCCGAGAATCACAGTTAATCCATAGTTTAGCTATGCAAAATGCAATAGTCTGCCTCCATTATCTTTTTGCTCACATATATCGTTTGTCCAGAGTATGTATTAAATTTTCCAATGCATGATTTTCTTAATGCACCGATACAGCACTGTTATTCTACTGGCATCGTTATCTTTGTCCATGGTTGGCAGATTTTCCATCATGTTCTCTCAAAATTATATCCTTCATCTAATTAAAAAGTAACCAGTGGAAAACAACCTAACTTGCCTGATTCATTTCTCATGCGTGGCCGTATACAAGTACAGTTAATAATTACTCACAAGATGTATTTGTAAATGCGTCTTGGCAATTTCACAGAGGACCTAAATGAATTTATTTCTTTTTGGCGATGCTAAATTATCATAATTGCATCTTTAGTAATGTGGATACAAATTTCACAATTGTCTCTTGAGGAACTAGTTTTGAAGCAGTATCTTGAAGATTGTGATTTCATGGTCTCCTCTTGCGGTCCTGGTTCATCTTCCACACTATATCATAGGGATATGGAATTTCCACAGCAGAGGCATCATCCAGCGCTGCCATCTACAGTTAAAACGATAATGTTTTATTGTTAAGCACTTTCACTTAAGTTATCTGTTACATGCAGAATCTAGCATTTATGAATGACAGATGTTCGGACTTATTAATTATCATATCATTTAATTACAATACCCCCATTGCACTTTTCCTATTAAAAATTTGGTCAGACAGAGTTAAAAATAATTCAAAGGTGTCATCATGGGGGTTGTTTTACATTCCTGGTACAGGGTTTCCATTGCTACAGTACTTGAAAGGGTATATATTAGATCAGGGATAAGTCAAATTATCGTTATGTTAACTTGTTCTATACAAATTCAATAATTATCTTTAGTTTCAGGCTTATTCTTTATTGATATTGAAATTCTGCATCTATAAGCAAAACTTTATTTATATAGCTAATTCAACATTTGCCACGTTCATATTTATTCATTATTATGTTGGTTGTCTTTGCTGAATATTTAGCGTAGGCAATGAGCTGCCAATCAAAGACACACGTACGGGTTCAGGCTGCAAAACCTGCTCTGAGTAGTTACCCATTGAGCTTCCCCTTTAATACATTTGGGCTATTGCCCCCAGGTTAAAATTCTACAAAGAAACATGGGCAATATGCACAACAGTACTTCCATATTTGTATAGGTTAGCTTGGGCAGGTTAGCTTATGGAGTGTACAGGGTTTGGAGTCAACCAGGAAGTGGTTCTAGACATAAAGCCACTATTATAGATCAGCCAAACATATTCACATACCAGATGTTTAGAAAGTTGACCCCGGGGCAGCAAGTAGCCAATTAATGTAATTTTAGCCTAACATGTATAATTCTAACAGGGGGCCATGATTAGACTTTACATCTAAATTGGGCTCAGCTCATAATATTCTGGTGATCAAGATGTGCATTCCTATTGGATCTTACGTCAATTGTGTCTCATTGAGCTAAGTCTAAGTCATAAGCTTTCTTTGACTAGGGTTGCATGCTAAGCATCTCATCCATTCCAAGGAAAGTTGTTGGGATGGGGCATATTATATTGATATGGTCTCAATTACAGTTCTCATTCAAATTGTTTTTCTAATGAAATTATTACAAAAAGAGAAGCATATGACATTTGAAAGCTGCTAAAGAAGTCTTCAAAATATACCAACGGGGCACGTTTACCAGCTCAAAATTGATAATTACAAAAAAAATGTATTTGATCTCTTTTTCTGTACTCTGCAAGCAAGTGTCCAAAAGCATTTCTCTGAATACAAATGCTGATATGACCATCCTGTCAATTCAAAGGCTCTCAGCAAAATAATAACCCAATTATGGTGTGCAGCTCGGCTGAAGTGGAATATCATTTATTCAACCCCTGTTGCCTTTGGTCAAGTGTAGTTTTTCTGGACACATTTATTCTTCGAAATGCACTCCTGATGCTATAAGAAATTTATCACAAGTTTCTGATTGCACATTACTTCTTCTAATTCACTTTTATGACCCACTATTCTCATCTTCTTCAATCAGTTGTGAAAATGATTGTTTTGAATGGATACGGGCCTTATAGTGGCGCAATAACAATTTTGAAAATGGGTTACATCTATGCACACCTGTCCACAGGAATTTTCTGATGTCCTGTCTTTGTTGTTTTATAATATTGTGCACTGACATCTGCAAGCAGACGGCATTTTACCCTTTTAGGAATGACAGCAGTACCTAATTTGGGGCATTGTTTATTTGAACAGCCAAAACCTGGAAATTGCCCTAAAATGCACTTTTGAAGTAGATATCAAAGGTGTTTTGGGGGTTGAGTATCCAGATTGATAGCAATTCAAGAAAATCAGAATTCAAAATGTTGCACATCAGGAACAGCTGCTGGCGCTTAGATTAGCACTGATTGGGCTCTGCAGTTTTGGACAATTTGTTCTGACTTTTTATGCCTGGGGAGCAAAGATTTTCAGGTGGATCATCTCGTCATGTACCTGAGCAATACCATTTTTGCTTGCAGATGGATCCTGAATAGAACTGGAAGCATATAGGAATTTTCATGTTACATGTGCGAAAAGCAGGGGGGAAAAAGCAGAGACATACACCACATATGGAGTCAGTTAACATATGTCTGGCATCTGTATTGATGTAGACACTATTTTACACCACACAAACAAGCAAGCAATCCAACTTCAAGCCCTAAAAATGCTCAATGAACTTCGCTTGATTATACAATGGATCCAAGAATGCTATATGTTGACTTGTTAGGATCATGCAAAAAAGACCAGTCATTAACTATACTTTATCCATTCATGGAATACAAGGATTGTTCATAAACAGTGCAAGAAACCTCACTCTGGCCAGCTTTCCTTTTCCAAACATGGACACACATATATTATTAAGGCTGAGTTATTGCAACTTTTTACTATATGGTGACGTACATCATCAGCCAGGCCCAATCATTAGCCCATATCATCATGTATGAAACATGTTAAACGAAATCAAAATCGGATTGATTGTAAAGCCTGCTACTTCTGGCATCATTCAAATTGCGTTTAGATGTCTGATAACAAGTCACAGGCATTGGGTCAGTCAAATGGAGGCTAGGTAAGTGACAGTTATATCCATTACCAATTCAGTGATTCCTATTTCAAATCTTCTCATACATCAATAAACTTTGGCCCATAGTCGGAAGTTCCTATAGGCATACAGGGCACAAATCCTTTTGATGAGATACGCTGTAACCATCAACGGGTTTCAAGTTTTCCCATTTAAGTAGAAATGACTTTAGATGTACGATAATTGACCGGGGGGACACCTTGCAAAATACACATGTAGACATTTTCAAGTTGCAGAAACAAAACTAGACCACACCTTCCCCAATGTACAATTCCATGTCCATGGCTATTTATTGCATGTTTAGACGAGATGAATGCTGGGAGGGGGTGGGGGCTAGTCTTGGTGTACGTGTTATCTGACATACCATGTTGTAGGTTAAAACCTCTGTAGCAACAAAACTTGGAAACTATTGCTCTAGAAGTGCACCCTAGCATGTCAAGGACAAGCAGTTAGTGGTTATGCCATATGGACCACCTGATGTGAGAAATGAGATGTTTTACACTGAGTTCATAAATATGATGGACATGGCTGTTGGTCAGTTTACACAAGTGTGGCTACTCGGTGACTTCAATTATGACCTTATTCATACAGCCACTGAGGTAAAATGACTGAAATGTACAATTTGGCCCAACTGATAACTACACCTACAAACTGGAATATTCATGGGTCAACTGTTATGGATTTAATTCTAACAACTACCCCGTCAAAGTCAACAGAAAGTGGAGGTGTAAATGTAGGTCTACGTCACTACCACAACCTTGTATATACATGAACACATATCAGAGCACATCGTGCTCCTATTCAACAAATAACCTATCATAGTTATAAAAAGTTTGACCAAAGCATCTGAAATGATACTAGTCTTATACCGGCTGCAGTCAGTGAACTGTTTGATGATCCTAAGGATTACTTTTAGCCATTTAAGTTTCTTTTGAAACAAGTTATCGACGACCATACCACTCCAGCCAAAGTTAAGAGGGTTATCAAGAACATACCTACTAAAGGACCACAGGTTAACACAAAGTGCTTGCAAAAGAATTGAAACCAGTGGTAACATCGATCAGTCATCATTTTTGTGGCATCTTTAATCAGTGTATTGACAACGGCATATTGCCAATTAAGGCTAAGGTAGCACAGGTGACTCCAATATTCAAAAAACGAAATCCATTAGTGGCAAAAACCTATAGACCAGTGAGTGTGCTCAAACATTTCGGAAAGAACTTCACTTCCTGGGCTAAATAATTTGCTGGAATGCCTACTTCATGATGGGATTAGTGCCTATCGGGGAAAAAAGTTGTCAATATATACTTTTGGATATAACTGAACACTGGAAGAGGGCCCTGGATAATAAATTCCATGTGGGAGTAGTGTTAACGGACTTGTGCAAAGCCTTTGACTGTTTACCTCCTGAGGTCGCTACTGCTAAGCTTCATAAGCATGGTGCATCGACAAAATCTCGTGCTTCCTTTTGGTCATATTGAAGGGAGGATAATAAAGAGTGAAAATTAATGGTGGTGTGACTGACTGGCTCTCCATCTCTAAGGGCGTCCCTCAAAGGTCCGTAATTGGACCAGTGTTGTTCAACGTCTTTATAAATAACTTGTTCAGTGAAAGCACATTATAACAACACTCAGATATCTGAAATATACATTATAATGACACAATTTTGAATGGCAAAAGTTCATTTTCTTTGTTGGTTGATTCATTTGTCCGACACATTCAGTTACCTGACACATTTCTACCAAGAGAGATGGTGTCATCATAACGAGTTTAGACTGTACTACAAAATTACAGGATCTAAACTCTTTCACTGTGCTGATGACTATACCATTTCTGAGTGTACACCATCAGAAAAAGACATCTTCTAACTGAGTCTCTTAAAGCCATTGAGTGGTTTGCTCATAACAAAATGGAAACAAACACCAACAAAATCCACACAATCACCCTCAAACAGGACAGAGACCGTGAGGCAGACAAGAATACTCTCAGTGAAACGGACATTACCCATAGTAGTCAGTTAAAGTCCTTGAGGTACCTTTGGACAACAAATTTAACTTTAATGACCAAATACACGATGTGTGCCGATTGGCTTCAGCTCAACTCAGCGTTTCACAGCGGCCATCTAGAAATTCGAAAATTGTTCATACATGGCAATTTTAAAACGTTCATAACCTCTAAATTTAGATATTGCTCATTGGTATTGCAGCTGTGTGGGAAAAACAAATGCTTAAACACTTGATACGACATAATACCGAGCTTTAAAATTTGTGTATTTAGATTTCACCGTTGATTGTTAAGAATTATCACTGAGACCAAACCTAAATACTTTGGAACTTACAGGGACCAGAACTTTACAATAGGCAATTTGAAAAAAACAAAACTTTAGATAACATATCCCCTCCTTTAGGGAGGAACCAGTTTGCTATACTGCATATTTCGTATAACTTGATTAACTCTGATGAGCTTAACCAGCCACACTGTGCTATTTTGAAATTACATCAGCATTCTTTTTTAGTCCAGGAAGCAACTCTGCAAAATAAATTACCAGACCACTGTAAAAAAAAATAGATCATCAAACTTTTGGAAGTCTCTGAAATACATGAGTCATTAGATATCCATTATCGTCATCTTATAATTTTTTTTTTTTATGGACAACTAAGCATTTTTAGGGGTGACTTATTTATAGGTTTTATTGCCTTTTTACATATATGGTCGCTGTACCTGGTACCAGTATGTTTTCAAGAAACTATCCTTGCCGTCACTAATTCTTGATGTATCCCACCCAATATCGGTTATACTATCCATTGGCTGAAACTGTTGTTTGTAAAACCGATGCAAAATAAAACAAAAAGTATCTATCTATCTATCTATCTATCTATCTATCTATCTATCTATCTATCTATCTATCTATCTATCTATCTATCTATCTATCTATCTATCTATCTATCTATCTATCTATCTATCTATCTATCTATCTATCTATCTATCTATCTATCTATCTATCTATCTATCTATCTATCTATCTATCTATCTATCTATCTATCTATCTATCTATCTATCTATCTATCTATCTATCTATCTATCTATCTATCTATCTATCTATCTATCTATCTATCTATCTATCTATCTATCTATCTATCTATCTATCTATACCCTTGTCGTTTGACAGCATGATTCCCAAGTTTCAGTGACGGTCAAAGGTTATAGTAATATATGTTTAGCTGATACATGCTGCAAAGCTTGAGCTTGTGGGTTCACTGTATCTGCTGTTCTCTGAGCAATCTCGCCACACCAAAGAAATATTATAGCAGCCAATAGCAAACAGGTAATTAATTTGACAGTAAATTACATGAAGAGGCCTGAGAAATAGACTCTTATGCAGTGCTTTAATAAACATGGACAGGCCACAACGCACCTTGGATTTTTCACTTGATGGTGCATTTCGTAAATAATTTCTACAGAACACCAAGATCAAGAAGACTGATGAACATGAGTGAAAGCGTATATGTAAAACTTCACCTGTTGAGGGCTGAGTTCCCATCCTGCTCCAGCTCCAAGGTTATCATCCAACTGAGCCAGGGTGCGAACACCAATGACAACTGAAGATACTACCGGTTTTTGTAGCAACCACCGCAGTGCCACTTGGGGTACAGATTTATCTACAACACAATGAAACTTGTTCGGAATTACGATATAAAATGGCAGATGAAAGGTGCCACATTTACTTTCACGAATAAAAGTAACAGTTATTGCATCACGATCTGCTGTGCACAATGATCCATTTACTTCAAAATAATAACTGAAAACTTATCATATCTGCATTAAAAATGTATTATCTTTCCAATGTTTCAGCCAATGGAATATGTCACCTGAATGTGGTACTGCAGGTAACTTCTCTCTAGTATCTATCTTTTGGAGACATCCAGCGAATAAATAAAACCTACTGCATGTACTGAAAGTGCCTGTGACAGAGGACGCAGGTACTACTGCCACAAAGAACAGTGTATCAGACATACCTTCTTTAAAAGTGTAAATGGTTCAGAACATTTTATTCTCAAATTGTTGCTGTAGTAGGCAAAATCTTTGTGCAAATGTAATTTCTATACAAAATAATTGTTGATTTCAAAAGTCATGCTTTGTGAGGAAAGTATAAAAATGTGGAGGTGTCTGGAAACTGACAACTGAGAATGTTGTATGCATACAATTTCAGGTCTAGCAGTTCAGTGGTCCTTTGGGATGTTTTTTTTGCAAAGGAGGCCCATGTGAGAATGTTTAACTTTGGGATTATTTTCTATACACATCTTGATCCCAATTCAGGATTGATGTGAAAAAAAAATATTCTGGAAAATTTTGTTGTGGGATCAAGTCACCAAATCCAAAGCTCCAAAATGTGAATGATTATACACTATATTGATAAAAATAAATTATGTCATAACTTTTGCATAAATAGCAGTCTTGATTGATTGTATAACAGGCCTTTCTAGCGTTTGAATAAAAATTATCAGAAACACAAACTTGAACATTTCGACAGATGCAATACAGAGCTCCTAACCTTGGATCCAGAGGACTTTACAATATTGAGATAACTACAAATTTTGAAAATACATCCTCTTAAGGTGTCGGCACTTACCTGACATTTTCAAATCAGTGAAACTGGGCTTTTGCTACTTTTGAGATGATGACGTATTAATCTTTATCCATGCCAAGAAGTTTTACTGTAACATTTTTACTTCAATGTAAAACTGTAAGATGAAAAAGAGTCCCTGCTTTATAGAGTCTTATATACCTTTCTGGAGTCAGTCAGCTAGTTGGCTGTTATATGTAGTCACTAATGGTGATGTTAAGATAACCATTCACAGTCAAAGTCTCACTGGATGTGCTTTTACAGGGGAGCGGATTATTTCACAGGTGACTGATTAGAACCACCATATTGTTTTTAAGTGTATAGGTCAAAGTTATGACAGAGTTTAAGAGATTAACATTTAGTCATCCTTCTTAATGGTCTGAGCAGATGTCATTTGTGTGTAATTAAAGTCAAAAAATCCTCATGGTTACCTTTGGATATCTCATAAACATTTTTGTTACAAGACTTGGTAATTTGGAACAAGCCTCACTCAAAACTCGATGGATGAATCCCTGTGAAATTAACAGCTATGTAAAGACAAGAGTATAACTTAGGTAACCTTTTTTGGTTTGGCAGTATTCTCATTTCAATGCTACTTCTTGAGCTCCTAAGTGGAAAAAATAACATTGTTAATTCCGGATACTTCAAAATTCAATGACATAAAAACCATCTCTTGTAACGGAAAGAAACAAACGAGCAAAAAAAAAAAGAAAAAAAAAAAAAAAAAACAAAAAAAAACCCGGTTACCTAAGCTATACTATTGCGTAGAGATGACCGTTGATATCAAGTTTTTCAAGTGAAAAGTTTTGCTGTGATCTTTTCTTAAGGTGTAAGTGAGACCCCTTGAATGAATGCCCATCAAATTTTACACATTAATCTTAGAATATTTATTGTTGCATGCGAATAAACTATATATATATATATATATATATATATATATATATATATATATATATATATATATGTGTGTGTGTGTGTGTGTATATATATATTATATATATATATATAATATATATATATATATCGATAAGCTTGTATCAGAAAACAGAGACACTGTGGAAATTTTTGTACCACTCTGTTAATGTACGAATGGGCACCATAAAACTGTGTAATAGGTACGATCAGCATTTTCACTTGTACTCAGCTGAATACACAACACAATACACACAGTTACTGCAAGCTATAGTTGTGTTTTCCCGATGGATTTTATATTGATGTTTAATAAACTAATTAATTTTCAGGTTGATGAAACACACTTTCCAGAGTCTTTTGAGTTATACACTTTGGTGTCCAGCAAAACTGAGTGTTTTTTCATGCAGTATTTTTAAGTTATTCGATTGCGAATTAGACTGGAAAGGAATGGGAATACACAGCTTTAGCCTGCTTGACAGATGTGCCATGTACGGGAGGGATACCTTCTATCCTTGCTTTTTCTAGCTAACACTGTGATCGTTTGAAATGATAGTTCCTTTTACTTCAAAGTCTTTTGTTGAGAACTGGAACTGATGCTTGTAGGAGAATCTGAGTGCCCAGGAATTTCTTTAAAGTAAAATAAGAATAGTCCCTCTTTTGGGAGACCCTTGCCCTGGGCCAGGACCAAAATTGAAAACATACTGCAGGTGGTCTTGTAACAAATATATTAAGTAATAAGCAAAAGGTGGCACTTCGGGTCTTGGAGATTTGGTCTTCAAAAGCTAGGAGCCCTCCCAAATGATGGACTTGAGTAAACAAATTTGACCTTTGCTCTTGGTTTGGTCATAGTTCTGGGTTCCCACATGTACATATGCAATCACACATTGACCTTTGACATTAGCCACTATTGCGAAAGTTAGATCCCGGCCAGTACCATGGAAAGAACTCATATAATTACTGCAATGGTACATATGTTATCTTACTCTGCTCTTTTGCAATTTCTTCAATCTTGTCCAACAACGCCCAGGATTTATCATTGTCATACTGCTGGTATGTAGGGTTAGCTGGGTTGGGAGCATTTTTGGCTGTGGCAATTGCAATACGGGACTCCGGTAGTTCCTTCATGTCTCGCTTGAATTTACCACTGAGCCATCCACTGTTGAAAAGGCAGAAAAACATTCAATTAAAAAAAAGAACAAACCACTAACTTTGTCATTCCAAAGTTTGGGATATATTTCTGCATTGTGTCATCTGATTAAAGTATTTACTTGTGAAAAACTATTCCTAGACAAATGAACAACCGACTTACCATTATAGCATAAAATTGTTTATTCTCTTGTGTCTCAAATATGAAGAACTTTCATGGGCATAACCATAAAATGTGATATGACAAAGTGTAGTATGTCATCATTTTTAAGAAAACAGCCATGGTACAAAATTAACATTTCATTTCGAGAATAGTCATACAAATCCTCTACTTTTCATGGATAACACCACTTCGCACAGTTGTGTGATGAATTTTTAGGTTACAATCCAATGCCAGAAAAAACGTTCAGAAGGGCTTTGACCCTGGTTTGACACAGAAACCTCAATTGAAAGGTAGCTATTTGGTGATTTTCAATCTGGACTTGGCAGACTGATTCAAATTTAGCCTCACAGTTGATAGGTTTACATTAAGATTTGTCAAAAAGTCCTACCCTTTAAGTGGGCTCCACGGTAACATGCCAACCCCCTCATTGAGACAGACATGCGTGCATTCAAATTCAGTCTGACGGCACAAAAGGCTGTATTGTTGCTGCAAAAAAAATATTGTCTAACAGCTATCATTATAATGTTACTGACACATGCATTTTCGGGGGCTCATAATGACCAAGCCAAAGACGTTTACTTCTTCTTCTTCTTCTTCTTCTTCTTCTTCTTCTTCTTCTTCTTCTTCTTCTTCTTCTTCTTCTTCTTCTTCTTCTTCTTCTTCTTCTTCTTCTTCTTCTTCTTCTTCTTCTTCTTCTTCTTCTTCTTCTTTTTTGGGGGTGGGGGGTGCATTATTCTAACCAAAGGGAATATCAGACACATTGATGCTACTGAATCAATATTCAAGCATTGTTGATTTTATGTAAAGTACCCGTAACTACTAAAAATATGGTGGTACGTATAGAAAGAGAGAGAGAGAAAACATGGCGAGTCTCTGGCTCCACAAAATTATAGCAAAAGTTCTGGACTAATAGGCAATAAATATGTGTGGCATTTTGAAATGGTATTAAGTTTTTATGTTAATTCTTATGGTCACAATTTCATGAAAACTGAAAATACATGGACCTATATTCCTCATTTTTGGACCGACGATAGCTCACGGGACAAAGGTGATTTGGCTATATCCTAAACATGCTAAAAATAAGTTATATAAAACTTTTTCTTAACACAGCCACAATTAGCTTGTAGTCAGACGTTATCTGCCTTGATGTTTTGGCTAATTTCCACAATAATGACAAACAACATGAGCTCTGCATAGTATTGTCCTTCCAAAATCTCTATCCCTGTTGCCAGGCAATGGTGACAATCATCTACAAAGATAAGGGCATGTTAATTGAAACAACAAGGTTGCTACCAGCACTACCGGTAATGCAAAACACATATTCCAAGCGACACAAAATTCCATCTTATATCAAGATCAGAGTATATCTATAGAATTGGACTATAACTTGTTAAAAGAGGAGGCCTGGGTGGAAAAGAAATGAGCAAATTGCTGCTGCCAAATGTGGTCTGGTCATGTGATACAGTCAGAGCTCCAGCCAAAATTGGAAGATTTTTTCAACGTAATTCAGCAAATATCTTTGGTCGTTTTGCCGAAAGTTGCCGAGGTTTATTATGAGTGACATAAGAAGAAACTTTTGTGATTTTATTCCCATCCTTAGGTTTTTATGATGGTAGAAATACCTATGAAATTTCAAATGTTCAGTGTGAATTGGAGTGTGATTGACAGGTCAGACGTAGCAACTGGTAAATTGTGGTCCACCAAGGTTTGTTTGTACACAAGACCAGGCAATGTGGCGGGTGCCTTGTGGGGACTGTAGCCACTATAGTGGTCCACACTGCACAGCTGCAACATGTTAGCCATATCAGTATCTAACTGGATCAAACCCATTACGAACATTTCATAAAGCGCACTTTATCACCATGGTCATCTGAGCAAAAACTCCTTAATATTGACACCTTCATGTTGCTTTCACGAAAGAGGACACATAAAGATGTTGTCTTCATTATTTTTTTTGAAATATTCATAATTTTGTGAAAATAGTTCGTCTGGGTTGGTCTGTCAGCTTCATAAATACATACTTCTCATTTATTCATTCATTCAAAACTCAGTTTTCAGTGGTTTTGATAAAGGTCTACTGACATAGAATTTGCAGTTATTTTGACTGTGACTGGCTGCAAATATTGCAAATTGCAATTGCCCAATTGTTTTAATCGACAAAACAGACTACTGTATCCCCATGTGGACCTTGTGGTTTTGGAATCGCTGCTAGGGTATATGATCCTAATCAGATGTCACCTGAATCTTTAGAGGTCGTTAAGGCAGCCTACCAAGGTAATAAAAACCCCGAAATGATTTGGATGACTTGTCGGCAGAAACTACAGGAACTCTTCCTCCTTTAAACAGTTAATTATAGCCAAAAGCTGCTAATTTTGCGAAAGCATCATATTATGGTCTGTTTGATACAGTGTGTATGTGTGCATACATATGGACAAAATCGTGTTTTAGGTATATGGTTCAAAGCAGCATTGCAGTCAAAAAGAAAGTTCCGTATTTAAATTCAAATTGTAAATGAGATCGATCATTACAATTACCTGTCACAGATAAAAATTTCCTTGGTTGGACTATGGGCACCCAACTCTTACCATCAAAAGCTGTTGATTCAGCCTTAATTTTGTAAGAAAGGGTAAACAAGACAGTGTTAACCAACCTGCAAAGAAACCACAGGTTCCCAGCCATTGAATTTGCACAAATCTGCAATTTTCTGCAACTGATATCCAACCACATTGCTGACTCCAATGTAACGAACCTTGCCTGCATGCACGAGGTCATTCAGTGCACGCAGAGTTTCCTCGATTGGAACACCATCATCCCAGATGTGAGTCTGTCATGAATCATCAATGCACAACATTGAAAAAAAAAAACCAAACAAACAAACAAACCATTGCCTTCACAGTGTCCATATCTAACCCAAAAATGTAAATGTATGAGGAAATCAAATACTTGTGCAATGAATCTATTGACAATTATAAGACTTTAACTTGCAGCAAAATCTGCATTGAAAGGCCAACTCCTGGGATAAACGTAGTATATTCAAAGCTACTTTTAAACTTTAAAATAGATTGTTGCCAAAACTTTAATTTTGACCAAATGTAAAAATAGAATGCCAAGAAGAGGTAGTCGTTTATGGCAGAATTGAAAAACAGCAGGTACATATCAAGGCGAAGTTTGATACATATCTGAACTTGCAACGAACCTGGTAGAGGTCTATATAGTCTGTTTGTAACCTACGCAAACTGCCCTCCACTTCACGCATGACGCTTAATCGGCTTAAACCGTATTGATTTGGATCGGAGGGATCCAAGGGTTGAGACAGCTTCGTTGCAATGACAATCTTTTTCCGATCTTGCCTGGAATGTATGAAAAGTGCGATGCAATGTTGTTGAATTCCTTGGCGAGAACCTCGCGCAATAAGCCTCACTACTGCCGTCAAACTCTCTCTCTCTGTCTCTTTCTCTCTGTATATATATATATATATATATATATATATATATATATATATATATATATATATATATATATACATATACATACATATATATATATATATATATATATATATATATATATATATATATATATATATATATTATATATATATATATAGAGTGAATGGTGAAAGTTTAGCCGCCTCCTTTCTAAATATCCAAATAATAAAGAATTTAATTTCAGAAGGCCATTGTTAAGATATGCACACAAAGCGGCTTAAGACGAAGCTGTGGTAACTCTGGAAGCATTTCTTTTTCCTGGTGGTGCCACAGTAGGGTAGAAAGAGGCATTGGTGTGACAGTTGAGAGAGAGAGAGAGAGAGAGAGAGAGAGAGAGAGAGAGAGAGAGAGAGAGAGAGAGAGAGAGAGAGAGAGAGAGAGAGAGAGAGAGAGAGAGAGAGAGAGAGAGAGAGAGAGAGAGAGAGAGAGAGAGAGAGAGAGAGAGAGAGAGAGAGAGAGAGAGAGAGAGAGAGAGAGAGAGAGAGAGAGAGAGAGAGAGAGAGAGAGATTACCTTATCACCAATGCTTTCGTAAATCATGCATTTTTGCTCATGGAAAAATTCTGGACTATAAAATTGCTGCAGTTAGAGATGTTTCAGCATTTGTTTATGATTGTTATGAAGAACTAAAATTCCCAAGCACCTTTTATTTCACTTCAGTGCATATACCAAGGGGAACGTGGCGAATTTGTGGACTATGATATTACTCTAGGTAGAGATGGTCCGGAGAATTGGCTTATAACATAATAACCAAATGCATTGCATTTTCATGAAGAATGACATGTGGATATGCGTCTGAAGATGGTTTTACATTTATTGCACACCCTTAAATTGTTTTAATGTTGATAGAATTGTAAAGTAAAATTACAAAGATGTATTAGGATCAGAAAAAGAGATTTATTTGATTTACTCCAGCCATGCAGGCACACACGACCTATTACATTGCACTAATGATGGACGTTATAAGGGTCACCAGAATAACTGGGTGAGTATAACCAATTTTGGTGTCTTTAGATTTGAGCAGAATGGAATGAATGCCGTGAAGAACAAATTGTCCACAGTAAGTTTTATTTCGCATCAGTGCAGACAAAAAGGGCAAGATTTGCTCAGCAGACATATTAATGTAACTCATTTGTGAAATGTACTAATACTACAGTATTAAATTATGCAAACCAAACACATAAAGGTTATTCCAATAAGCAGATATTAATTTCGTTAAGGATGAGTCATTGAAATGACACATCTGCCCAAATGTATATAATATATTCATTTGGTCTCGAATTATATCATTAGAATTATATTAAAATATACCAAGAGCTGAGACTGAAACGACTGTAGACTGAGCCTATCTCCATCTACATGATACTTCATGCCACCCAAGGTTTTTAAGAAGCATTTCAAACTGGCTGACATTCAGTTGGGTAACTATTGAACAGCTCACTCAAGGTTTCATTACCACTTTAACACAATTTTTGCCCGTATATGATGAACTATGGCTTTGCTCAACATATCAGTGTTACATCATACCTGTAGCTGAATGAGTATTAACAAGTTTAATAATCAAACAAAATGTTTATGGGTAAGTATAGAAGTCAAACTAAACTGTACACAATACATCTGTAGAGTTACCCATGTTTCACACCTGCGGAACAAGGTTACACAATTGACAGAAGAGTACATAATGCACGGTAAGAGAATATTTAACATGACTGTTCGTTAAGATATGCTAGCTCCTTACATTTTATAATAACAGGATGACTATTAATGTCTCTACTACTTTGGCAAGAATGCAAGTAATTGTAGTTAAATAACTGCATCACATGATTTTAATATTTTGATGATGTAAGTGGTTGTACACACTTCAGTGGCTGTTGAATACGTGCACATATGAGGAAGTAAACAAGCACCTAGTTTCCATTTCATTTTTGCATTTGTATACTGCTTGACAAGAATAACTTACCAGACCCAGTCTTGTTTCAAAATAATATTAACGCAATATGTTTAGATGATTTGAGAAATTGTAGGCAAGTTGTCAGAAGCTCTGCTTGACTGTTGCAAGATTTTTTATATTACTTTTCTAGGTGTGATATCACAATTCTGGGCTGGTACTAACGACTCGCCACAGCCAACCAATGATTGTTGATTTTTTTTTTTACAGATATTTGGCATCTTTTTACTTACAGCTGTACTTTGGAAAAAAAAAAAACATGCACAAAATTACGGGCTGGAGTAATGGATTTTGAAAGTTGAAAATCATTGTATGGTTTTTGTAAAAAGGATTTGATATATGATTCCCACTGCTAGCCCAGTGATTATTTTCAAGTTACTTCTGTACATGCACAAATGTATATCATACAGTTAAGTATGATATAAAAGCCTGACATGGCGACAAGCAAGAACTGTAAAACACTTGCTTCAAGTGCTTGAATGCAATACAGAAAGCTGTACAGCATGCTCCACAATTGCATGCATAATTACGTTCTGGTCGGAGTCTCAAACTTGTATCCGTTTTGCACCTCGTTGTTACCTCTATACGGCACTTGCAATGTATACCATAATTGTAAATATGTTGACCCACTTTATATACACCTTTAGAGAATACTTTTATTGAATTGATATGTAATGCATATACTACACGTGAAAACTGTACTAGTAGGGTACATATTTGTACCCACTCTACGCGTACTTTGAGGAGCTGCAGTGGCTGAAGGTTTATGGTCATCGCTTGTTTCTGCGAGTGGTACGGGATTCAATTACCGGCTGATCCAAAAGGAATCGTCCCTGGCTCTTCATATGTGTGACCACTTAATTGTTCAAAGGCTTAGTGGGATATGTCTGGCTTACCTGTGCTTGATTATGTCAGCAGCAATGACGGAGGCTGCAAGTCTCCTGACTCAGTGGCCATTATAAGAAAATCACTAACGACAGGTCACCTACATACGTGTGCGAATGGCCAATAGAGCAGTGTGCTCAAGAGAGCCTGGCGAAGAGAAGCGACAGCTTGCAGATTTTAAATACTATAAATAAGTTCTACTACTGCTACTACTACTGCCAATACTACTACTGCTACAGCTACTACTGCTACTACTACTACTTCTACTTCTACTTCTACTTCAACTACTACCTATATCCAAAATGTGTAACTATTGTATCTACTTTATACGAACTCTGCCTGAGAGATCTCCACTGTACTGTGGCATGCCACTGTAGGCAGTATAGCCTTCCTCTATGGCTTGGCAATAAATCTGACCGACACGTGCATCATGGCTAATCATTCAGTAAAGTTTTCATGAACATCATTGTTTTACAAATCAGTATAGTTTTCATGTACTATAAGGTTTAGCACCAGCTATTAATGTTCCATGTACATAATGCTTTAGTCATGAATACAGCCTGTATGTACACCAAGGTTTAGCATTAAATGGAGCCTGTAACCATAGTTTAGCACCAGGTATGCCTCTCCATATGCACATTAATTCTTCAATGACTATCGCCTCCATGTTTACCATGATAATTTAGCAACCTGAACATGGATATGTCAAGGATTAGCACTGATTATTATCGAGTATAGCTTCCATGTAAAGAATGCTTTAGCAATGCGAAAAACCTGTGTGTACATAGTGGCTTCATTATAAAACTACTTAAAGTAGAGTGCCCAGAAGCCAAACTACAGTGATAACTACTGTAAACGTTGAGCCCTCTATACGTGTTGCGATGTTTCGTCTCCCTCACCTCTGTGTGTTGTCCAGTCCGTGTCTGTCTTGTATATGCCCTGCATTGTCAGTATCCCTCATCACCTGTTTTACAAATGTCCTACTGCCACTTACATTAATCCTTTATTTTTACTTTTTGTTATAGCGAGAAGAGTTCATGTAGGGTATAACCCTTTTCTCTAATCGTGTAATAAAATATGTTTATACCAACCACCTACTGTAAACAAAGCCTCGGAAAGTTTGCTAAAACTACATCTGAGACACAGATGTCTTATGTTACATTGTTAGTTAAGTTCAAATAGTGGTGAGAAAACAGGCAAAGCCCAAACCGTCCAAATCCTGAGAAGTCATCAACATGAACATTACCAGCTTGACAAGCCTTCAGGCAATACATTATTCATTAAACATCTAAACAGGATAAGATGTCACAGTGACAATGACTATGTCAATGTGACAATGTGACTGTCATAAAGAACAGAGGTGGACAACAGTTTTTCAACAATGTTTGGGAAGCTGCACTTAAAAAACCAGGTAAACAAGAAATATACATGATCAAAATCCTTCAGTCATCCAACAAGCTTGATTAAAATCCAGGAGTTCAAGGTAAATATACTGAAAACTTAGCAATATTTTAGTACATTAGTCAACGAATACGAATTGCAGTATGAAGGGAAAACATCGGTCCCCTTACTTGAGACAGGTCCCAACAAAAGTAGCAGTTTAAAACGATTTTGACGCTAGCAACTCTCAACAAGAAATATCGTGCCTCAATCATGCATAGTATAAAATGTCAGTTACAACTGCAAGGTTTACATATTTATACATCATTTATATAACATCTCAAATCTACTGGATATGGATATAATATATTATAAATTATTATATATTATATTATACAATACATTTTATTTTGATCCAGAAATTTCAGAAACGATTGCTTCAATTTCATTTTCGAATATCCCTATTTCAGAATTTTTTGGAAAAGGAAAAAATGACAGGAGTCAAATTTGTTGAAATCAGTGTATACTCTAGCAAAAGCAATTAGCCTTGACACATAGATACAATAAGTTGGTACGATTGGAATGTAATGGTTCATAAGGGGGTAGCTTACCGTGTTAAATTCAGAGTCATCACGTTCGTCATATAATTTGCATTGCAAATCACAATGGTTATTTAAGAAATGCATTATCTATATTGCTTATTATTTATGCTTAATAAGTCAATAATACATTTAAATGTCAGCTCAAAACATTTATAATGATTCTCTTTATTTTCCCAACTTCACAAGAAACTTATACTCATAGCAAAATCAATATGAATTGGCCAAAAAAGATGCACACTTGGTACCCACTGGAATACTAATTCTTTGTCTAAGAATGGAATTTCCAAAATGGACGTCAGTGTTATCAATCAAAAAGGTTCAACAAACAAATCGCATTCAAATGCAGAGTGGCCATCCTTCATATTATCATTACAATATGCACTTTTATAAGATATGATCATTGTTTGAAAGTTATTTTCTCATATATTTCATATATCAGAGATTTGATACATTCTATCACATGAGAATGAGAACTATTTAAAGTGGAGAAGTCTCCAGAAGAAATCTGTTTCAGAGGTAAATGGTTATCCGAACCATTCATCTGCAGCAACAAGATCTTCAAATTAGTTAAAATCCAAAACTTGCTAATACCTGAAGATGCCTTTATCTGACCACAGTGATTAAACTAATATCCCTGTACTTTCTTCAAGCCTTTCAACAACAAAGTTGACAATTCTTTAGTAGACGAAAATTTTCAACCTGCTATAAACCGGAACTTAAAAAGGATTTTTATGCAGTTTTGGATATAAGTAAATGCTGGGTAAACAGGGTTTGTAACATCATGAAATTTCATGCGAAATGAAGTTAAAAATTATTGTTTGTTCATAATAATATCGAATGATTCATTTATTTCCTCATATGTGGAAGAATTTGAGATGGTCAACATACCTAATTCGTCAATTATATCCTTATAATTAAACTACATTATGACAATGATATTATTGGCTGCTTTTGCAGCATGTATAAAACATATTAATCTCACTTCGTATGGAGGCATTAACAACTCCTGGATTTTCGGAACAGGATGTGGTGGTTCTTTGGTTGTTTTCTGTAATTTTTGCATTTTGTTTGTAACGATATACCTTATATAACACCGATCAATTCTTCTAACACAGAAACACCAAGCGTATCCCTCTTTGCCCATTTTCTAGCATTATCTGCAACAGCTTCTAAAATCATATCATTTTTTTTCTTTACCTCAAGCAATTTTCTGTTGCTCACGGTATTTAGGATCTTTTGAAATAAGTTGACGTTGTGTATAATTTGGTATAATAAACAAGGCAACAGAAGTAACTCTCCATCTTTTATGGGGAATCCTTATTTTGTATATTTTTAGGCAATTGTTCAAAATTTCTGTTGACATAACATCTTGTCCACATTATCTGTGATTTTGAAAATCATTGACACCCATGCCTGGCTGTATTTACACTGGATACGAATCAGAGTTGAAATGAAGAGTTTGCAAAGATGTCATTTGATGGGACCCTCAACGTTCAATGTGCCTCTCTGTGAACGAATGAAAACAAGCAGATTTAAAGATGATTGCTTATTAACTTATCATTTTATTTGGATTTTAAATAAAAAAAAGACACGCTTCACTTACCAAGGTCACACTTGACATAAGCTTGCATAATCAGGCATATTATCACAGCTTGGGTGCATCACAGTGTCTTGCAAATTATTAGCAACATAAAAGTTGTCTTTGGCACATAATCACTTGAGCATGTTGATTGACGTCTCAATTATTAGCAATAATAAACAGTATAACCAACTTCAATTTGCACACATTAATGACATGAAATGAAAAGAATTGATTGTTTTGAGATGGATATTAACAGAGACAGGAAAGCCGCACACTACCTCACTACCCAGTGCTTCACTCTTTTGCAAACTCTCCATTTCAACTCTGATATGCATCCAGTGTAAGTGCAGGCAAACACGGTCACCAATTCTTACGGAAATTACAGGCACATTAGACAAGATGTTCTGTCACACATGCCAACAAGAATTTTGATGATTTATAGAAAAACATGAAAAATAAAATTGTGGAAAAAGTGTAGAGTTACTTTTGTTGCCTACTTTGGAAAGATCGCCAGTAAAGTAATTATATGATCAATATGATTTGAAATATAAGGCAAATTATGACATGGACATAGATATTTGTTTTTTATATAGTCATCTAGAGAAAATTCTGTAACAAGTTGTGAGTGATTCAATATCTTAGAGGCAAAAGTTTCCGCATATTTGTAGTAAGCTTTATGAGCAGCACTATCAGGTTAAGCTGGTGTGCATGACTGCACCGTCTTATTATGTAACATGTTGGACAGATTTATGTAATCGACACCCTATCATAATATATTAAGTTAATGAAATCATCCTTTTGGTGTCTTCCTATTAATAACTGCAAGTTTAAAAATCTGTGAAAAGTAATGCCATTGGAAATATGATATAATCTTTTGTAAAATTCGTTTGTTAAGAACATTTTATATCATGTTTTAATTGGTTCCAAACTAACTATATGGAGACCATTTGGAATATTATAATTCTGGTAAAAAAACCGTCATGTTACATGTCTGAGAGTGGTGGGACTTATTAAGCTGTTAATGATGTCCATGTGTACACCCTTGCCCCGCCTGAGTACTAAACGATTGTGATGAGCAACCAATGTTAGAACAGTTTTTAAGAGACATACCCTTCCCATTTTACTCGATCATTTGGCCAAAAAGGCCAAACAGCAGCCAATTGTTTTTGCGACAATAAATCACGATTTTGTAATTTTGTTTATGTTCCTCCTTGAATTGGTATGACTGTTTCAGTAATTTGCACACTTTTGCACACAAATTATGTCCTGCTTTTGAAAAATATCTTCATTTCTCCTTCTTTTGTCCGACCTGTAGTTGGGTGACCACCAATTCTGAGTTTTAGTTCTCTACCGAGTGTCCAACCTAATGAAGTCCACACTTTTGACATGACAGTAAGTAAATCACATGTCTATATTGCAGCTGAAACTATATATGGGATCTGGACTAAATACATGGAATTCTTTGTTTGTGAAGGATGAGGTAAATTTGATTGAGTTTTCAAAATTGGGCAGGTATGGTATCTGCGTCTGCCACAAAGTTGAATTTTTGTTTTCCTAGCATAACTTAAGACAGGCAATTTTGTAGATGAACAGTGCATTCCTGAAAATTGAACTTGCTAGGTTGACCTTGCTGTTGGTCTTTAGTAATGTTCAGTCGTTTTTAAACGAACTGTGCACGGTTTTACTATGTTAACGTCATTATTTGATGTAGAATCCACACGATTATCTTGTGCTGCTACCTGGGTCAGGTTTCTCCAAATGCCCTTTAAAGCTGGCAGAACAGAATCGTTTTTCCATAAGTGCGGCATTATAACGAATAATGTGTACCTTAACTTTAACTGTTTAGTTGGAGATAAATAGCACAAAACAGCCAAATGTGTTTCTCAAAAATTAGTGCGATAATACGTGTCAATATCGGAGTTCAAAATCAGCCGAAGCTAAAAACCGTCCAAATCTTGACAAGTCTATCTACATAAACATCACGAGAAATACCAGCAAGACCTGAATAGCTGTCAAGAAATACAGAAGCCTGATAAAAAGCTTACTTGACAAGCCACCTTCCCAGAATCTCCTCTGAAAGACCATGTTTGTATATATTTGCTGTGTCAATGAAGTTGCCTCCCCACTCCACAAAACGATCCAATAGAGCATGGGATTCTTCTTCAGTGCAGTTCTTTATTCCATCCTGTAAAAAACAAATAATTTTAACGCTTTTTGTTCGTTCACATGATCCAAAAACAAAGATATACGGCCAGTGACATGTGTACATTTTGAGAACACACTATTAATTGCTTTTTCCTGTGCAGTTTTCTAAAAGTTAGAATATAGCAATGATGTTAAATTTATTATTAAAAAACACATGGAGCTTCCATGTATTCAAGTTATCAGGGCACTAGGTATCGATTTATGTGTTTTGAATTTAAACATTAAAATGTAAAAATATAAATACAACAGAAAACAGAGCAATGCACAATAAACTTTGCCTAAGTACATGTGGTACATTGAAATCATACCACATACACCTTATATGAATTAACATTGCTATGATGCTTTATACACCTTAAAAAAATAACATTGCTATGATACTTTATATACATTATATGAATTTAATGTTTTACACCATATATATTAATGGTTTTTGAAACTGAACTGTCACCCTGCCGTTTATATGTCAACATCAACCCTGGGTACTGTCTCTGGTACCATTCAATTATGCAAAAAAACAAGGTTGGTGCAGGTTTACCTGAACTTTTCCGTGGAACACATTTTGGGTTTTAAAGAGCCACATATACAAAGAACTTCAACCACTTTAAGACCTTGTTTATAAAAAGGGCTTCAATATGTCAAAAATTACATGAAAAACCTGTTTAGCTATATGACACACCCGCTTAAATAATCACTGGGTACCATTTGCCTGCTTACGTAGATACTAAGGGTCTGTGATATGCTGAATGGGTTTTCTTAGAAACAAATTTTTCACCATAGACTAACAGACAATCATGCGGAAAACATACAAAAATAAATCAAATTATACACTTTTCTCAGGTTAATTTGACGTGTTTGATACCAAGTGAGCCATGAAGTTAAATTTGCACATGAAGAAGCTACATGTGCATGGACCTAAATCAGTAAAAATACTACAAAGCCAAACGGTCAGCTGTCGAATAAAACACAATTAAGCATTCCAGACGGGGTCACTAAAACGTCCAGCACATTGACACCTCTGGAAAGTTCAGGTACCTTAACAGATACCTGCTAATTCTGATTCTGGGTTTAACAAAAGAGGCCTCAGTCTAGTTGGTTCTTACGCCAACTAGTGATATCCAAAACCAGAAATGCCAAAATAAACTGCGGCTGCAGCTAATAAAAGCTCATTAACCACCTTACCACCAACCAATTTTGATCAGAAAAAAATTGCGTGAGACCCTATTTTTCACGGTCCTGGTCCTGGTCAAAGTAAAGTTCATCGAGCCATCTTTTTTATGACCAAGCTATGTAAAACTACATTTTCATCCATAGCTCTATTTCTTAGTCACGGAACTAAACCAAATTCCGTTTGTTTGATGAGGAACCTCCTTACACAGCTTTCTGAGATGTACATAAAATCATATCAGGCGATGTATTGGTCAAGATAATTTTGGCAACCCAAATTCACGACCAACATATGTAAAATAAAGTTATGCCTCTAAGTTCTTAAATATAGTTATGTCTCCATATATCATCACCAATTCCCAGAAGTTGTACTGTTTCCAGCTTTCCATTTCCTGTAAGCGGAATTGGTGATGATATATTGAAATGTATTGTAGAACAAAAAGATGAATGTGTTGTATGCGATTGAGTTCATAGCAATTTTTGGAAAGAAATAATTATAATATTGTGTGACTTCAATTTTACACACCTTCAAAGACAGGGAGATATAAAAAGCCAACTTATACGGTAGAATTCTTTGATACAGATACAAGGTAAAACCTATCTTTTACAAGAAATTGTATGATGGCGGTCTTTAAATAATATTAAATATGATAAATGTACACGGAACATTTTTGGACTATGAACAATTTTGAAAAAGCAAAAACAGTTTCTTACAACAAAGATGGGTGGATGATCCCAGAGTCAATATCGATGGTGAGTTAATGCAACACTGCTTTATACAGATTTGTAAATGGTGCATGTCATCAAATATAAGCGTACTCCGTTTCGAGGTTTTTGCATAGAATTATATTTACAGAATATAGATTATATAAAATAGGTAAAAAGTAGAGTCAACATAGCCCATTCTGCAGCGAAGCAAATGAAACTCTTGTACATTTTTTCTATGATTGTGCCGTGACCAGAAACTTTTGGACATAGGTTGTTTACTGGATAACAGAGATATACGGAATTATTGTAAAATGTCAAAAGTTGAAATTTTACTTAGATTAGAATTTGTTGATGAAAAAATATGCCCATTATGTTGCGTGTCAGGAAAAATGTACCTCTATCAATGCCACCAAGAAGACAGCTAACCATTTGCGGGAATTTCCAAAAAAAAGTAGAAGAGGTTCAACTGATTGAGATTGTTGGGAAGCAGAAAACCCGGATAAATGGAAAATTCATCAAAAGAAATGGAAGGGTTTTAGGTCTAAGAAGGGAAGATTATTAAGGGTCCAGCCATAATTGTCAACATTTTCGCACTGGAACTACAGACTTTAAAATAACTTTCCATGGTAGATGGTTGATAGTCTCAATTGCATTGACCTATCTGCACAAAGATAGTTGTGGAATGTTGCTCTCTGTGCCTTATTATGAGTGTGTATGAAGCTCCGTATGTTTGATGTCAATAAAAAATCTGTTTTGGTATCAATTTTACAAACCCCATCCCTGCAAATTAATACAAAAGGAGAAACAGAAGCAGTTTGGGTGTTACTCGTACGATTTCACAATTTGCTGCAATAAAATGTGCTTTGGTTATCGGAAGGCTACCAGATGCAAATGTGAAGTGAAAACATACAGTGTATGCACAACTCCCCCGTAGAAAAATAATGATTATGGGGATGTAAATTTCATACCAATGATACAAAATATATTTTCTCTAATTGTGAAAGTTTTGGGAATGAAGTTTAAGTAAGCGGGGGCGATTGTTATTATCTTAACTCTCAAACCAATATTGAGATTTAAAAAACAATCTATATGCTTTGCCTCGCATATCAAGATTGTCAATAAAGTTGTTTTTACAGAAAGTAGTATCACAACGGAGTATGCTATGTAGATGACTTAATGTCTGTTCATAAAACTTCTCTTTCGTGCACTGTATTCACCAAAAAATAAAAGATCTCAGTTAATTTTACCTCATATCAGCTCTTAATTTCTGCAAGAACAAGGCAGTGGAGAAAAAGTATTTGTCATGTGGGGAAAGTACCCAGGTTCGTCCAAATTACTTAAGTCTGTTGTAGGTGATTTTAAATGTTAAGGAAAAAAACAAAACAGAATATAGAATCGATTAGTAATTTTACATGTTATCAATTACTCCGTTGCTTTAGCAACACATACTTTGCCACACTTTTAACACAAATCCATTTATGCAAGTGCATCTAATATTATACAGCGTTACACACAGATGCAATCAGCGCGGGAAAACTACACGACTCTGCCTTAACTCATTCCACCCTGATAGAAGACTGAGTCAACAGCTTTCCTTGGCGCGCTCTGGGCGCAATGCGCCCAGAGCGCGCCAAGGAAAGCTGTTGACCATGGGCATATAATTTGGAATGATCTTCCATGCAAGTTTCATCCAAAATATTGAAAAATAATCCCTAAATTAGTAAAATACAATTAGCAGACGACATTTAGATATTAGCGGGAAAAAGCGTCATCAGGGTGGAATGAGTTAACAGCAGCGTATGTAGCTTTCCTATGTACATCTAGAGTGTACTTACAAGCACTAATTGATTGGCACCATCCATTAGCCAGCAACTAATTGTCGATATTTACATGATTCTTATAAACGCACAACTTTCCAATTCCAGATAGCGCAATCCTTTCTGGGCATGTAACATTGGCACATACACTGACATATGGATAGGTGTAAAAGGTTATTTCAAAATAGATATATCACTCTGTCTTTGCTCATCAAATATATACATCAACACTATGTTTGCACGGAAAAATCAAACATCAGCTACTGATCGTCGGTTAAGCTTTTCCATTTGTATGTCTACAGGGAGATCGTCTCTGTTTCCCATAATGCGCAAGTATCCAAATCCAGCAAAGCGCATCAGTCTTTTCTGGGAGTATGACATCAGCACATACAATGAAAGACTTATTAGGGTGTAGAAAGTATAAGATGCGATATTTTATTTCGAAAGATATTTTACTTTGTCTAAATTGATTTCAACTTTTCAAAACATTTTACTTTCCGACTATAGACAACATACGCGCAACTGTCCCATTCCAGAGAAGCGCACTCCTGTCTCAGAATAACACATCGGCATGTGCACTGCAAAACTTTCATTTTAAAATTAATTTTACTGTGTGGCAATTGACCAAATATACGTACGGTTTTACTCGTGCATGGAATTGTCCCAAACCAGAAAGCGCAGTGCTCTCCGGGAATATCACATTGGCGTGCACACTCACGTATAGGTATTTTATTTCAAAATATATTTTATGTTGTCTCACTTAACCAAATATATATTTTTTTGTATGGAGAACCAGACATCAGCTTAAAAACCGTCTAGCCTACTTGCGGATTTGCATGATTCTAGTAACGCGCAACTGTCCAATTCCGGAAAAGGGCAGCACTTTCTGCGAATATTAGATAAGCGTGTACACTGACAGAGATATCTATAGGTGTAAATGGTACTAGATATGATGATTGTCCGGCGGTTTACATACATGGTTCCAGGCACTTCGTCGCTTACGATTCCGATAAAAGCAACTGTCCAGCCTGTCCTTGCTGAGAAAATCACGTAGGCAAAGATACACTAACATACTTTAACAAGAGTGTCGAAGGTTATCAGATACAATATCTTATTTCACAGTGTACTTCAGTTTGTTTCAAATGTCAAATTTATTTACATATCATGTATTCATATAACGCAGAACAATGCCAATTCCAAGAAAGCGCAGTCCTGTCTGGTAATATTACATTGCCATGTACACTGGCTAGACATGTGCCTTTCCTAAATGCATAAAAGCTATGAGATATGGTACTTTATTTCAAAATAAATTCTACTTTGCCTCAATTGCCCCAAATTTGCATCTGTTCTTACTAAGGCAAACCACGCACCGGCTGCTGATCGTCCACTGTCTTGTCGTACAGGATTCTCACAACGCGCAACTGTCCAATTGCATAGAAGCGCCGTCCCTTTTGGGAATATCACACATGTATGTGTACTGACATACCTTCAGAAAGTTGAAAAAGGTATGATATATTTTCTCGATATATTCCACTTTGCTTAAAAAAATCAAAATAGCCTAAATTCAGACTCGCCAAAATCCAATATCATCGATAGTCTGCTGTTGATGAGCCTCACGATAAAACATTTACTCCGCTCCAAAACCCCAGGCTGGCTGACGGGCAGACAGTCCACGTGGCTACTTATACCAGCCATACTAGTCCACGTGAGCAGATGTATTCAGCCTTATACCCTTGAGAATTGGGATATGTTACGGTCGGAGATTTTCTTTACCACTCCATTATTATATCAAATAACAAAAGATGTGTCATCCTTTTGGGCCAACAAATTTGTCAGCCGAAAGTCGTTTTTGCCAGCAAAAGCCAACAGCCGACAGCGGACGAATTTTTGCGACACTTGTTTAATTATTCTGTGTATTGTTATACAAAGTACACATACCTCCTTTTTGCCAAATGTCATTGCACCAAGGCAGATATTCGAAACTTTCAGTCCTGAGCTGCCCAGATAATTGTAATTTAGCTTGGATCCAATTGACTTGGCCATGTTTTGCATCAGGTGTAGTCTGCTCGTGCTTATATTTTTCTTCAATGAAATGAAGTAAGAGTCGTCTTAGCAGGTCTGATGCAACGGGGTCTTGTTCGTCCGCTTTTATGTTAAGTTATATTTATACAGAATATTGTGCAGTCATTGATCCGGCATGTGGTGTTATGTTATAAACTCCACCACTTTCCACCGACCTAGTACCAGTCAGAACACTTGATGGATTCAACATCTAGGGCACACTCACTCTACGGGAAACTGGGTCTACTGACACGTAAACTGTAGCCTTACTTGTGCCAAAGGTGCTTCTTTGCCCCTCCCCCCGGCAAAAGTGACGAGCTTTACTGTGCTATGGTGCTATGGAATACTTTTACTTTTTTTCAGTTTAAATATGCAGTCACTATGTATATCGATGCTGTGGAGAGTACATATATATATATATATACATATATATATATATATATGAATGTGTTGGTTTGTGTGTATGTATGTATACACATATATGTATATATATATATATATATATATATAAATATATACATGTGCACATATATTTATATATACGTGTGTGTGTGTGTGTGTGTGTGTGTGTGTTTATATGTGTGGATGCCCTTACGGAAAAAAAAGAACAGAATTTTCAACTGGAAAATGAAGTTACACTTCAACTAGCCCTTACCCAGTCAGCATCTAGCCGCTAGTTGTAAAAAATTACCATGCAAATTAGTTAGCCGCCAGTCGAAAATAAAAATGGCGCCTTATAGTTGAAAATGAATTTCAACGAGATTTCAACTAGCCGTTATAGGTGAAAATAAAAGCAGTTGAAAACGAAACCATTCGTTGAAGACGGATTTCAACTGCAGTTGAAAACTCTATGGTAGAGATTTCAAATGTTCCATTTGAATATCTCGTTAGCATAAAATGGCAGCTGAGAAAAACATCTAATAGGCACAAAGTACATGCAGCAAACAAGTGTATTTTAGCCCAGATGTGGAAATAGGTGTATGATGCACACTGTGAGTAACAAAATGAATATGCTTTTAATATTCATCTCGATTTGTGGATAATACAGCTATCTGCTTCAGAACCTGTGTGTGGTGAATAGAGGTATATATAGGCTACAAGGCCAGATACCAACGTTTACATTAATTTAGGGTATATCTTCTATAACAGACTTGTAACATGCGGCATTTGACAATCATAAGGCACTTCCATGTTCCATGATACATCATGTTAACAAACGTACCTTTCTTATGCTGATAAATTAACAAGACCAGTAGAAAAAGAACAAATTACTCACTGATCTGCTGCAGCTGACTCTTTTCTTGGTTCGAAATTGTACCAGGAAATGCTTTGATATAAACCTGATTTGTACTGGTCCTATAATTTTCAGCCAGATTTCAACTTTTAGAATATCGGTAAAGACAGTACAGCTGCCAAATTGTTCTAAGCCCTAGTTTTCAACCAGTTTTTTACTCTCTGATTTTCCAAGTCATCGTTTTCAATAAATCCTTAACCTTTAGATTTTTTATGATTGGTTTTCAGTAAGCGGCTAATTGAAGTCTAACAAACCTGTAAAACATAAAAGTTGAAAATTGATTTCATCTCTTTCTGGGTGGAATTTTCAACTTGCCAGTGAGCAGCTAATTGAGGACTAGGTGAGCGCTCACTGAAAACTAACTCATATTTCTAATAGGGGCGTTACATTAATCTTTTGCTTCACCGATATTATTTATAATTTGACTTGTTATAACTTAATCGTATTTGAAAACCATCATCTGCCATACCACCAAATCAGTATCCCATATGTTCGTTCATTTTATAATTTGATTTAATTACAGATTTTATTTATTTCTACCTCCGTAATGGACACAGAAAGTAGTTGCTGTTCACGGTGTGAGGTTCCACTTCCCAAATCTTTTTAGGTACTCTACAACACTAAATTTATAAAGTTTCGCGTTGTTTTGCTACTTTTAGTGTTTCGAATTAAACACCTTTCTGAGTCATTCACTATTGGAAAAAGGATGATTTCTGCAATTCTAGTTATACCATGTATCTATGAATAAAATGTTATCCATCAACCTATAACCTCAGAACAGGTTTTCGGCCTGGAAATGGCACATGGGCATCAAGTTTTTACCCACCGCGAACGGATTTTGAGCGTTCTTGTGTTTTTGTTGTGGTTGTTTTTGGTATTGTTTGTGTTCTTTATGTTTTATCCCCTAGTTTTGAGTGTGTCTTGAGTGTTTTACGTTTAGTAAAAAGCAAGAACTTTTCTCAATTTTTTTTTCTGTATCTTAATTTGTGCTGAGGCAGACAGATTTGATAAGTTGACAAACAGGTTACCGATGTAATGTAAAATCAGGAGCACCATCAATCAGATGGGGAGATCAATGATAGTCCTAGCTACCTTTTCGACATGGGTGGCGAAAAATAATTCAAAATGTATCTTGCAGAGCATAAATAAATCCTTATGAATATTCTTGAAATGCGTTTACTAAAGTTACAAACTAGAAAAGAAGATTTGCTTCAAAGCAAATCCGTCTGTGTGCCTTGAAAAGGTTGTAAATATTAAATGCTACAACTTTTATCCTTTGGTACTTCTCATTGCATTAAGCTTATGGCTGGATGACTTTGACCAAATGACTTTGACCTTTGACCTTTACAGGTCAAATGTAAATTGCGAGGTGTTACAATACCAACTATGTAAGCCCAACATGAACATAATCGGATGAAAATTGACCAAGTTATGGCAAGATGAAACTTTCAAAGGGCCAAATGACCTTCACCTTTGCCCTTTTTAGGTTACATCTTCTTATAAAAATGTGCTGGTTGCAATACTTACAATTTGAGTCCGACATGATTAGAATTGGATGGAAATTGGCCGAGTTATGACTGGATGAAACTTTCAAAGGTCACAATGACCTTGACCTATGACCTTTAGAGGTCACATGTAATTTTAAAAATGTGCAGGGTTACAATAGCTACAATTTGAGCCCAACATGATCAAAATTGGACAAAAATTGACCAAGTCGTGGCTACAAGAAAGCCACTATCGAAAGTGGCCTTTGACCTCAACATGACCTTGACATTTGAGAAAACCTTTACTTTGCTATGATCGAACTCCTATACACTCGAAACCACATCTACTATTGTATATAAGATATTGAAGATTTAAAACCTTAATTAGCCCTCATTTGCATAATTTTGAAAAGCATAACCTCTCATTATAAAAAGGCCAGACTTTATCTATAGAAGTATAAGTGTGCTAAGTTTGTAATTTCGACGTGTAATACTTTTCAAATGAAATGTCGGACAAATCTGCCTGTAAAGAAAGAAAGAAAGAAAGAAAGAAAGAAAGAAAGAAAAAAAGAAAGAAGAAAGAGAAAGAAAGAAAGAAATAAAGAATTCCTAGAAAAACAGTATGACTGTGTTGGCACACAGACAGAAAGATTGAAAGAAAGAAAGACAGAAAGAAAGAAAGAAGAAAGAAAGAAAGAAAGAATTCCTAGAAAAACAGGAAAGTGTGTGTTGACACATACACTTTAAATAGGATTTTAACAGGCGCGGTTCCTGTTCCATCACTGCAACTTGCATCCTTATTGGAAAGCTTCTGGTCAAACACTGCACTGTGGCAGTTTCCTGGCCGGCGAGATAAGGCACCTCGAGGTAGCCGACATGCAGCATGGGGATAGTTTCTCGGACATGAGTCTTGATACACTTAGCCACAACTCGGTGCCCTTGCAAAATTACCCATCGAAGCAAAGCCTCATGATGCGCACTACATACAAAAACAGACTCACTCTCTCTCTCTCTGTATATATCAGCTCTCTCTCTCTGTACATATATATATATATATATAAACAGAAACTAATGAAAGTGTGTGTATGTTTATATGAATGGGTGTGTACATTATTCTTCTGTTCCATGCATACAATTTATAATTTGACTTGTTATAACTTAATCCCATTTGAAAACCATCATCTGTCATACCACGGAATCAGTATCCAAATTTTTTTTAATTTTTATTTTGCAATTTGATTCCATTACAGATTTTATTTATTTCTACCTAAGAAATGGAGAAAGGGAGCAGTTGCTATTCTCAGGCTTGTCTTTTCAAACCATAGGATGCACATATTAATTCTGTGCTTTTGGGCGGGGAGCATATACAATCATACCTGGACACAATCTATGAGAAGAAATAGGGAGATTCTTTGTTGTCATGGGGGGGGGGGATTTCTACAAAGAAAGAAATGAATAAAATTTTATGGAGGAGACTAAAGTTAAGCAAATTAATTGATTGATTAATTAAATTAATATAACCAGGCTAGCCATACGTCAACAGATAATATTTTGCCTTGTAGAAGGGCCTGCATTTCCGCAATGCATTCAAACAAAATAATGTCATCAAAGTTAAAATAAAGTAATCTCAGCATAGAAATCATATCATATATGCATATCGCAATCCATTGGACATAAAAAATAGAAAAAAATAATAAAATCTCATATAAGATTCAAAATCATATACAACAATAATATAAAAGATCATTATGATCCATCCTGGTGGTGTACTGATTAGCAATGTTCAATGAAGTTCAAGTTGTGCTGTAATAAAGAGGTGTCAGTGACCATATATAAATAGAATTCATAGGAAATACAAAGATGTTCATATTTTGTTAGGTGAAGAGATCTCGGAAGCTTCATGGAATGGATGTGATTTACAACAAAGAGTATACAAAGCAGGTCCAAAAAGTGCGATACCTCTGCCCTCCTAAAACAAAACAAAAACAAAAAACAAAAAAAAAAGAAAAGAAACAAAGTCGAAAAGTGGGATACTTTTGCAACAAAACAGTCTGTAAAGCAATGTCAAAAAGTGGGCCTCCCCGGCCGGATGGGTTCCTCGCTAATTGGGGCCGCCAGATATATATAGATATAATCACTTGCATTTTAGGTTAACGTCAAAGTTGTTTTTCTGCTATTTTGCTGATCCATGATACTTAAAGATACTGTAGATGCATTCTAAAAGTCGTGGAATGTATTTAATCATGTGAAAAAGACACCATTTGCTCACTTTGTATTGCTGAGTCATTCAGCATGTTAAATATGGCGCGAGAGACTGGCAATGCATTCAAGGCATACTGGAACAACCCTATCTCAATTCAAAGCCATGTGCTTCCCTACACTTTGAATTTGCAAATATATTGAGCCACAGAGTATCTGGGATTTGATTGTGATATTTCTTGGTCTTCCACAGAGTTTCCGGTTCAGAACATTTATTGCTTATCCATGTAGTTCCCGGTATCACAATTGTGAAAACATATAGAGACCCACAAAGTTCCCGGGTTAGACGCAGGTATTTTATGGCTATCACCTGAATTCACAGTTTCATGCAATTTGTCATTTCTAGGCAATACAGAGAGTTTCCAGGCAAGACTCAGAAAAGCCATGGTTATCCACAGAGTTCCCAACATCATTTTCAAAATTTGTAAACCACAGAGTTCCAAGGTTAGACTTTAAAACATTGTTGCTTACTGTATGTAATTTGAACACTTACAAAGAGACACAGAGTTTCCTGGTGTGACTTCAGACAATTTGAAAGGATCCATAGAGTTCTTGGGATAGACTTATAAAAATGGTACAAACTGTCTTGGTCCACAATATTGCAGCCATACAACTTTGGCCAAAAATGTCCTTCCACAGTATTTCTCCTAAAAAGTTTATTTGATTCATGAAGAAAAATCTTTGTCTACATTTTGACTGCCATAGACTTATAAAAAATGGTACAAACCCTCTGCAGTGCACTTTGCAAAAAAATTAAATGCCCAACGGTGTTTCCACAATGTACAAACTATCCTCGGGGTCCAGTCCACAGAATTTCCTGATTTACCACAATATTTCCGGGTCAGTCCAATGTGATCACAGTAATTTTACAATGTATTCATCATGGTCCACAATATTTCTGTCATTGCCACATTATTTTCCATAATGTGTCGACATTAAAACTCCAATATTTTCTGAATTTTCCTTAATATTCCCGAGTTTAGCAATGTTTCTGCCATAAAACCCCGATGTTCCTGGGATTCATTTCAGTACGGGTTAAAAAAGTCTTGAATGTTTCATGTTTCAAAAAATTTGATGGTCACTGCATAACTTTCAGCCGTGTGCTGTTTAATGCCTCATGTGGATAGAACTTTGTTTTTAAGAACAGGTAAGACGCCAAAAGACCTTTGCATGGTCGATTTTGAGATTTTGACAGTTTTTACAAGATCAATGTCCTTTCTATAAGTTCGCAAAATTTCAAGTTCCTTACTAAAGTAGAAATATGAGAAAACACTGAGGCATGTCGACATCTGAACGTGCATGTGTCATTCTTTTGGTCTTTAGCTGCCTAGCAGAACAATGCCACCCGTCAATTTAAGTTGCATCAGATCTTTTAAGTATGGGCAAGCCCTTTCGAAACTACGGCTAAGCAGCCATGCATTGCGCATTATAGACGGTAGATATAAACACGAATTAGTTGAAGACAGAATATGTGAATTTTGTGATTCTGGCCAAATTGAGTCAGAAGAACATTTTTTACTTCACTGTTCGTTGTACAGAGATGAGAGAAACGACCTTATATCAGCTTTATCCGTCTCAGCTCTGGAATTCTCCCTAAGTCTATTTTTCCCCTGACTGCGAGGTGGCGGTGCCAGTCGGCAAGTGTGTATACAATATGTTTAAGAAAAGAAAGAAAAAATCATTAGATAGGTAGTAGGATTTTAGTTGTGTGTACATAATTTTAACAATTTTTGTTTCTTCAATTGCATTTTATTTGTATATATTTTATTGTGCATAATTTTGTATGCTGTAAACCCACATTGGGTACAAATAAAGCAATAAAGTACAAAAAAAAATCATACTTAACAGTATGTCACGTGGCTACAGGTAGCAGCGGCCCATGGCAAAACGAGCGAAATCAGGGGGATTGCCTAAAGTGTGTTTGTTGACAGGGAAAGGATACATACATGCAAAAAAATATCACAGCCTTGGTGGTTTACTTTATTATTGTCTTGCTTGTTTTGTGTCCAAATGAAGGAAGAGTTTAAGTATTCAGGAGCAGCGGGAATCGTCCAACAATATCGCTTCAAAGGCCGTGTCGCGATGGATTACCCCAGTGGCCCAGCACACCACAAACAGGTATAAAAAAATGGGCACTTTAATCATCAATAACCATGTAAATAATAATATTTTATTGGACACCAAGTATGATGAAATCAAAGTACAAGTAAATACAGCAGAATAGGCATAAACGTGAACGTAAGAGAAATGATACAAAATAGTGATACAAAACTCGGGTTGGAAAGAAAAATGAAACGCATCGAAAAAATTCCTTCAAAATAATGACAAGCTGACCAGGCAAAGTGTACAGACATGTCTGACAACTAACTACATAAAGTATAGAGACAGGAGTAAATACAATAAAACGCTATCCCTAAAAACGGGATGAAGAGGTCGGTGGTGAAAGACCAAATCCGCCACCCATCCACTGACCACGAGCAGTGGTAGGCTGCCCCACCGGGGCAAGGCAACACAACTTTTGTTGCCAGGCTTGAGGTCAAGGGGCCCGAATGGTTGCCTCTATGACATCACGCTTTAAAACCGGATTCTCGCTGTCGCCGTTTGACGGATCGCTGAATAATGTTTTCCATGTTTTAAAGGCTCTTTTATTCACGTGATTGGCCAAAACGTGATTGACCTCACAAGTGCAAAAGGACGATGTTTACTCCATTTTGGACAAATATTAGCTCAACTTGAGCAAACGGCATTGTTTCAGAGGCAAGTGATAAGCATCGATCAGAGGCCTTTGAAGCTTGTTTTGTCAGAAAGGATAATAGGACGAGAACCCCAACTAGGAATGGTTATTCCAAGAAAACAACTGGGCAAAATTTAATCCAGTTAACAGCTTTTGAATCTGTAATATCTGAACTACAAATTAGTTTCAGCGATCTGGAAAACCTCGCTTGCTTCTTTTTCTATTAAAAGAAGAAAAAAACATCCTGGAAATCAAATGGGAAATTGAAATGCCAAACGTTGGGGAGGGATAATAGAAAAACTAAGCCCAGCATAAAAAATCCCAGGGTGTTTTTGCTGCCAAAATGTGAGGATTACTTTATTATATGTGAGAGAACTTGAGTTGGTCAAAAGGTCTAATTCGTCAATTCAATCCTGATAACAAAACTGTCTACATATGACCATGGTGATTTGAAACACAAGGTGAATTATGACATGGACATGGGATTTGGTTTCTTTATAATCATGTAGATAAAATTCTTTAACACATTTATGTGGTTTAATATGTTGGAGGTAATAGTTTTCGAAAAGCATTTTCTTATAATGAAATATATGGGACAGACTCATGTAACCAACAACCCTGGCATAAAATATGAATTAAAGGAAATCACCCTTTAGCATCTTTTTACCAATAAGTATAGGTTTAAAAAGTCTATGGAAAGCTATGTCATTGAACTTACCATATCATATAGTATGAAATTCTTTTCTTAGGAATAATGTTTTTCTATCTTGTTTAATTGGCTTAAAAATGATAATGGTTAAACACAAATCTAAGTATATGGCGTTTATTTGGATTGTTGAATTTTCTGTTCAAAAATATTGGTGTAACATAAGAATGGCGAGGCTTCATAGGATGTTTACGATGTCCATGTGTACATCCTTGACGGGCATGAGTATTGATAAATTGCAATGAGCAACCAATCTTAGAATAGCTTTGAAGACATTCCCTACCCCTTTTTACTGGGTCATTAAAAAGTACCTAAAATTGATTCTAAAAGACTTTACATACCCACGGCGGCTCATTATATCTTCTCCCCGCAAAGTGGATGTTTATACCCATTCCGCCAGGGGTTCATTACATTTTGCCACCCCAAAGCAGATTATTCATACCAATTCCATCATACATGTGAAAAATCAGGATTAAAATGACTCGGGCCATTTTATTAGCTTTACACCCAGCATCAGTTAATGCAGAGGAAATAAGCAAGTACGTTGGCTATCAAGAAGAACAGGGGTTTGCCGGCATTTCGTTTTCAGTCAAAATTATAGACATTGCCAAGTTTGAAAAGCTGAATCCTTGGCTATCTATCAGTCTTGATGGTCTGGAGGGAAAAACGTTATTCCCAACGTATGTCATCACTAAAAGAGAAAGAGCTGGAATATACATTTGCTACTTCTAAAGGTCAGACATTACATTTGTACAGAAATATGTCTTGTCTGAGTATAATGGGAAATGTACCTATTTTCGTACTGCAAAGCACCTTTTGTAATAGAACTACGGGAAAAAACATTTGGTCTACAGAAAATGAAGATGCCGAAAACAGACAGTGTTTGTAGATTCAAGAGTATTTTTCTAAGACGAGCCGAGCTTGGGGTGGGGCTGGGGGTGGGGTGGGGTCGAGGTAAGGTTGGTGAAACAATGTTGCCAGGAATTGAAACTGAAAATTTGCAAAGTTGTCGATATGCTGGATGATCCTGTGCCTGACAGAGTAAGACGAAAACGAATTACTAATACTAACTTGTTACTTTGTGAAAAGCCAGTATGTACACAGTCTCAGAAGGTTCATGATCATAGCCACTTGACTGGGTAGTATTGGGGTGCAGCACACATAAAGACATTTGTAATATACAGGCCTGCTCATCTCAAAGGTACAAAGAGAAGAGACATGTTGGACTGTGTGTTTGAGGGTAAAAGAGAACACGAATTAAGAGATGATGCTGCACACCACCACACAGAAAACTCTTACTCCAAATTCACTATCCTAGTGCAGATTCACAACATAGAAGGATATGATGCTCATGCAGTGTGCAGTGATGGAAGCTGTTTGAAAATTTGAGGCGAAAGAAGTGTAATAAATGCCAGAAAGTTGTGAAAAGTCCATTTCTTTTTTACTGAAAAATGCTTGCTTTATAGATTTATTGCAGTTTCAAACCCCTAGTCTTGATGTAAAAGCTCGAGAGGTGAAGGAGTTACAACATGGGCTGATGTTTTGAAAAACTTCAGCAAGAACTGTTGACCAGGAAAAAGGCATATCCTCATGAGGACATGGACTTGATGCACGTTTCCAATATACCTGCCTCTCGCCCTTTGATGTATTTTACAGTAATCTTGATGGACCAGGTAGAAGTGAAGCAACTTATGCTGATACAGAGAAAGGATGAACTATGTTTCACTTTAACGTATTAGGAGAATATTTATGATGTGCACTTATTGACAGATGTCCTTTTGTCATGTGACTTGTACGAGAATAGTAACATCCTTTCCTGATATACTGCTTAGATCCACATCATTATTTCACAAATCGAGGTCTGGCTTGGGATGCCAATTCTGAAAATGTCTGGAGTGTCATATTATCTACTGTAAGATGTAGACCAGCGTCAGATGGTTGAGAAAGGAATTAGAAGAAGTTCGGCCACGATTACCCATAGGTACGCAGGGAGAAACAAAAAGAGAGCGATTATGAATTTGATTTTGTAAAAATTAGAACTTTTTTTTAAAACTAATGATCAACATGCTGGTAACACTTCTTAGTTTTTCCACCAGTCTTACCAGGAGTACTTCAAAGGCCAACTAGGGTATAGATAAGACAACTGCTCTATTCCCTAAGGTTTACTAATGCTAATTAATCTGATAAGCATGGTCATTAATTTTGCCTGGCGAGGATATCTTAGGGGTTGTGGCCTATTTGGAACACAAAATGCATTGTTTACATGGACTTAAGAACTTGTAATATATATCGCGCCTTTATCTGTGTATGGGTAATATGTAGATCCCATAGGGCAATATGTAAAGCATATACATTGCAATTTTCTTGTCCCTACTTTTAAAGGAATGCCACCTCCATGAACGCGCATAATTGATAGGTATGAATCAAAAGTGATGCACATACATAACACAGAACATTTGAGCTCCTTTGACTGTCAATGTAACGTAACTGTATCCGAATTCACCAAAATTACATATTTAACCTTAAAGTGGGGCTAAATTACCTTACAAACTTAAGATCTGTGCACTTAAGAGTGTATTCAATAAACTTTAATATTGTTTATTTAGGTGTCTATGGATCGTTGGCAGTAAAAATATTCATACTTCTGTGATACAAGACTATAATCTGAAACGGTTCCAATCGAAACTGAAGGCTATAGTATGTGACCTTGAACTTGGCCTTTAACTTTCAACTTTGACCTCAAACTTCTTTTATAGTTAGAAAGTACTAGTATAGATATGGCCACCACATTTGCACATCCTACTGTCACCTGATCTCCTTGTATGGTTTGTATAGATAGGATACACCCATATACTGATAAACACAATTTCGTAAAGATTGCAACGTTTGGTGCTACATATAAGGCTCTGTATTATTTGAGTGACAGTTCAGTTTGTTTGTATAACATGCCTTAAAATGTTCCTTGGGCATCCCTCTAGCTGGTTTCAACTTTCATGCCAAATGAACACTGACGGGGTTACATTACCACTTGTGGCCTGATATGGCTCCTGGATTAAATTGTTGCTCTGAAAAGGCCACCGATGCGGCCTTTTTTTCTATCCTGCACCACTGATAGGCCTATGTTTTAAACTCAGGCCGCAACCGCCATTCCCATTTAATCTGCGATCCATGTGTTTTGTTCAAACTGAAATAATGGCAAGCCAAAAAATTTTAATACTACAGTGGCTGTCTGTCTGTCGTACTGTTAACAGGTATCCTATCCTGCACGCATTATCCAGCCTCTTATTCCAGGTCCGAGCTTGTTTCCGCATGTCCGGACTTTGGTTGTCTGCGAAACTGTGTCTGCGCATGGTTGGACACTGATTCAATCAAAGCAGCCCATGTGAGAGGTACTGGCAACATGGTACCATTTACACCGAACCTACAGTAAGGGCAAGTCCACACCGGAAGGCAACGAAACCTATATTTAATGCCCACGCGCCATTTCCAGACCCAACCCGTGCTATTAGGCAATTCTGATCGTCATTTAGTCCCTCCCCCTGCCGGGGTAGGGGAGGGGGAAGGAGGCAAACAAACATCCACAGGGCAAGTGGATCTATGGCTTACGTGTCAGCGGTCCAGTTACCTAAACTGTGAGTGTGTACTGGCGCTTGATTCTTCTAAATCCGACAGTAAAGAAAACATGAAAGTCTGGTTTGATTTGATTTGATTTGATTTGATTTGTTCGAAGCCATACATACGAAACAGAATACACCGAGATAAAATTATAATATAACAGATACATCATAATTGTACCAAACTAAAATCTAAATAGGCACATAAGCAACACACAGGAACGTAAAACCTGTGTCAATAATCGATACATTAGACACCACATAATGTAGACATAATAATTGGAACAAAAGACACACAGAATGAAAATTATGAAATATGATAAAGATAACATGCAATGTAAAATAATACGTAGCTTTTTAAAAACCCTTTATCATGTTTATCTGGCGACACCAGGATAACCCAAGAAAGCTGGAAAATTCTGCTTATTTCCATTGGGGTATTTGTTCTATACACAAAAATTAATTACACATATTAAAAATCTAGAATTTCAATTCTTTGTACAAAAAATATATAGTATAATTTTTCTTTCAAGCAGTACATTAAATTTAGGACCAGTTGTGTTATATGATTTATGTATAGAATATCACAGACTAATGAGTTAGCACATTGTAAGGCTATATGAGGCCTTAAAACTTTGGTCACGGTTTACAAGATTAAGTTATTATTTTTCTGTTTTCAAGGTGTCATGAGTTATATACTTCGTAGTCTTGAGTTTGGAGCCCTGCTTGTTCTTAACTGATTTTATATGTGGGGTGAGCTTACTCCATTCCACGATTGCAGTATAAAAAGGTGGATAGATCACGAGTTTTGGAAGGTTCAGGACAGACAAAAATTGAAAGCATGTTTTCTCTAATAGTGATTGCCGACATCTGAGATGCTTGTAAAATTGTGGCACATATAAACTGGTTGGTGTTGTTAAAAAGATTTGAAGACGTGATTAGTATAGCTGTTTGACTTTGTCTTCTACTTTGAGTGAGTATATGTTGTTGAGTTCATTTTGACCGATGTGTTCCAACTGAGCAAGCATCAGTGGAACAGTCGGGGAAGGAACATGCTTTTCGGAGCAGCACAAAACAGCACTTCTCTGGTCGGAGCGCCTAACAAAAAACATGACAAGCTTAGTCAGTATTTTATATCTGTACAGGGCCCATTTTCGAGTCCCTTGTAGGTTTTTATATATCACATATCACTGGGGTTTCACGTTTCAACATCACATATCACTCCACCATTTTTGGTGCATATCACACACCCCAGACAGCAAATCAATATATCATAAATCACACATTATTTTGTAACTTGGGTGGTAGGAACAGACCAATAGGGAGCCAGAAAAGTGTTGATTATATCGCATAATGAACACTTTTCACACAATAGCATTCCTAGTGCTGTACAGTGCAGCATGACCTAGAGGCAGTGTGTTGCAGAAACCGCTGTTGGTGACACCTTCCCCTAAACAGCCCAAACTAAGGTGTTGTTCCAGCAGGATCTGTGCAGATGACCACAGAGCTTGGAATAGTACAGACGTGTATTTTTAGAACTTCCCAAGTCACCTGTCATATCTTGCATGATATCAATGTCAGCACAATGTAAGTTGATGTACATGGTTTAATGTACAACACTTAATCAGTGTCCATGCCAGGCATGAACCCTGACCAAAAAATAAGTGAATTAAATTCCAAAAATGCATTGCTTTTTTTAACCCGCAATAGGTTTCTTATAGGGTGCACTCTCGTCATTATGACACGTACTCCTCTGAAAAAATAATTGTTGAGTGAGAATACTGCCCAATTCACTTAAATCTGTCATTTTGGCTTCCACCACCTGCTCTGCCAACTGCCATATTGGTAAGTGGAAAATACATGAGCAAGCAGTCAAACTTGGCTGTGGGTGTGACAACTTATGTTACCGGCAAAGTACACCATGCACAAAAGGCAGGAGGAAAATGTCGTGCACCAAGGAATATCTTGATCAATTCCTACTACCCTTGTTACAAGTCATTTATAACATGTCACAATGACCGTTAGGCCATCACAATCAATTCAGTCTTCGACCTCGTTGGTTATTTGGCATAATGGTCATGTGCACTTATTTTTTTTTCAAAAAGGTGCAAACGACCACAAGTGTCAGTGTGACCTTGTATCCTGCTGTGGATATTTCAGTGTTCATATCAAGTAAGTGTTTGATATGACTTGTGTTAACGAAATATAATTTCGTATTCAAAGGTATTCAAAGTTGGTTGTATATCTGCAAAACATTTATCTCTGCGTGCCTTAAGAGACCCGAGGTTCAAAGCCAGTGTGCCATTATTGTCAAGCTGGCAACTTATCCCTCGCGCAAAAATTGTATCGAAATCGGAGGCGTGATAATAACGTCTTCGTTTCTGAAAACCTCATACAGTTCTCAAATTTACGCTTCAATGCCAGGAAATAGAGGCGTGTTTAGGCTGTAAAGTCATGCCACTCCGCAGATGGGCGCGTCCACATAAGAGAAGGAAATACGTGGAGCGCAGCCACAGAGGGCCCTGAAATTGAAATTCGCGCACTTAAACACCTCGACAAATACCATGATTGCGTAACAGCTGGTGTTGAGGACAGCAGAGACCATGGCACAGGTGAACCACCTGTGCCCCTTTCTGACAGACCTGAGCAATGAATAGTAATGTGCGCGACGCGTCGCCGGGCAATTAACTTTTCCCAAGTTGAATGGGAAAATACGAGGATTTTTCCTTCAAGTATCTTAGATTCCAGGGTTTCTGTTGGCCTTTGAGACTCTGTGCAGCCATCTAATGTGGGACTCTCGTGTTTGTTCTTGTGATCAGCTACGTCTACAGCATAACTTGCTGTCATGAACTGTGTCGTTCAATCTGTACCAGTTATTGTGACCTCCTCCACCTTTTGTCTTGTCGCAGCTTAATGATTAGTTGTTATTGCTACTTAAACTTTTGCCCTCTTCATGTGAAACGTTTCGCTCTTTCTGACCACATGTGCAAATAGTCAAATGTTACGATAGGTTGTTAACTTGCAACTTATCTTAAACTGACAACTTCATGCCACTCGTAGTCAATTGAATAGTATTACTGAGTATATCATTATCAGGATTTTTTGCATTATAAATTTCCTCAAAAGTTGTGTATTCTCGTGATTTGAAGGTAACCTTCATCTGCAGACCTCCATATCCGTTTCATGAAAAGAACAATTTCTCAGCTATCGGTTTAAAATCGCATTAGGCCTAATTGTTAATTCTCTCGTTCACTACTGGTTTGTAATGTACTTTTTTTTAACATGCAGAGACACGGTGCTCCTCAATTGGGAACCATTTAAGCCTGTACCATGTTTGTGCTACATTTAGGTGTCTTGTGATTGGTTCCCGTCATACTGACATTGTCTATTTTGTTCTTGTAATCAACTACTTTTACAGATGCAGTGACATGTACACGTGTGTGTGTCGATATCATAAATACGACACAGACACTTTGGAACATTGTAAGGAATTATTACATCAGAAGTTAAAAAAAGACTGTGTTCACGTGATTTGAAAGTAGCCTGCACGTGGAGTCCTCTTTATCACGTGTAGGACAGATTCAGCCATCTGCTTCAAATGGCATTGCTCGTTAAATATCTCGCTTACCACCGGCTTGAAATGTACTTTTTTGTTTTATCACGTTGCTGAGACATGGCGCTCTTTAATGGGCAACAATTTAAGTTTACACCATATATGTGCTACATTTATTTGTGTTGTCATTAGTTCCTCTGATGCTTGTACGGACCACTTTGCTTGCATTCTAATATCACATCTTACTTTCAGTTTGCCTATCCAAGCAGTATTCAATGATTGTGTATCATTTCTGTTTTTCCCTTTTGCCACTGTATTTTACTTGTTTAGTTGCCTCATTACTGCATCAAATTACATATCAGCCTACCCCACAGAAACCGTTTGATGACGTCAATTCCCTCATATCACTTTCATTCCTGACAGGTTTTTAACGTAAACTGCCAGTCGTCCACCTGCTCTCCGCTACTCCAATCATACTACCACTCAAATTCAGTATTGCTGTTTCCTTTTCCTTACGTCCTGTAAGAAATCATGGGAAATAGTATTGATAAATACAGAGTGATAATCGGCTTTTTCCACAATAAACGTAAGTAAATCTGTTCCTTATCTTTCTCTGACAGTCGTAATATCTAACTTGAAATAGCTGTCTTCTTCTTTTATACCTCAATGTAGTAAACTTCTGTCTTTTAGGGTACATAAGCTCACGATACACACTGTTAACCCTGCTTAAATTATGTCTGTGTGCCAACACAGACATATTGTTTTTCTAGGAATTCTTTCTTTGTTTGTTTGTTTCTTTCTTTCTTTCTTACTTTCTTCTTTCTTTCGTTCTTCCTTCCTTTCTTTCTTTACAGGCAAATTTGTCCGACATTTCATTTGAAAGGTATTACACGTAGAAACTCCAAACTTGGCACAATTATACTTCTATAGATGAAGTCTGGCCTTTTAATAATGAGAGGTCGTTTTTCAAAATTATACAAAGGAGGGCTAATTAAACTTTTAAATCTTCAATATCTCATATACTACGGTAGATGTGGTTCCAAGTGTATGAGTTTGATCATAGCAAGGTAAAGGTCATCTCAAATGTCAAGGTCATGTCAAGGTCAAAGGTAAATTTTAAGCCAAAATGTCATTTTTGAGGTCAAGGTTCACTTAAGGTAGAGGTCATCTCAAGGTCAAAAGTCATTTCAAGGTCAAAGGCCACTTTCAATGGTGGCTTTCTTCCAGCTATAACTCGCTTAATTTTGATCCAGTTTTAATCATATTGAGCTCAAATTGTAGCTATGGTAACACTACATATTTTTGTAATTTACATATGACCTCTAAAGTTCAAAGATCAAGGTCATTTGGACTTTTGAAAGTTTCATCCAGCCATACCTCGGCCAATTTCCATCCAATTCTAATCATGTTGGACTCACATTTTAGGTATTGCAACACTGCATATTTTTATAAGAACATGTAACCTCAAAAGGGCAAAAGTCAAAGTCATTTGGCCCTTTGAGAGTTTCATCTTGCTATAACTTGGTTAATTTTCATCTGAATTGGTTCATGTTGGGCTTTAGTTGTGGATATTTTAACACTGTGCAATTTGCATTTGACCTGTAAATGTCAAAGTCATTTGGACTTTGAAATTTTCATTCAGCCATAAGCTTAATGTCATGTGAAGTACCCAAAGACAAAAGTTGTAGCATTTTATATTTACACCTTTGAAGACACACAGACAGATTTGATTTGAAGCCAATCTTCTTTTCTAGTTTTTTCTGTTCGCTCTGGATGTGCATCCAAACCCTGGACCTATTGAGACTCCACCAGTAACCATTTAAAGTTTGTCCTTCAAATGTCCGTAGCATTAAAAGGTCAGGTAAAATCGGCAAGCTTCGATTACTGGCAAATACAGGAGGCTTCACTGTAATAACACTCTCTGAAACTTGGATGGATGCGACCTTTCTACATTAACAATTGTCTGCATCCTTTTAGCAGAGATTGCTTGATAGGGAAAGGTGGAAGTGTTTTAATTACTTACATCCATTCTTACCTTCCATCCTACAGGTGCACAGACCTAGAAGACCATAGCCCACAATGTGTCAGGGTAAAAATTCATCAATTTTTCTCTGGAAGGATAAAACAAAGACATGTAATTTGTGACATGAAGCGGTCTTAAAATAAGTAGAAAATGGTATTATACATTTTCTATGTAATCAAAGAAATTTGTATTATCCCATACCAAGGGGCCTTTAAAGAGCCAAAGCAGTGTTGAAGGATCAATATAGACACTGACAGCCAGTTTGGTTTAAACGTATTTTATTTCCAAAAGAAAAATAATTGGGAAGAAGGGTACAGCGCTATGTTCATCCCTCTTGTGGAGAAAAGACGAAAGCACAGGACTGACTTGACAGCACAGCTCCAATGAACCACCGTTCATCAGGTCCAAGGGGACTTGATGAGCAGCGTGGTGAAGAAAAACAAACAGAAGGATAGATATCACTACAACAAACACAGATAGCGGGGCTCATGAAGTTATCAACATTACCAGTGTATATTATTAATTTACAGTTTCGAATTATCAATATGAATGATTAAGTTACAGTTTCACCTTCGAATGATTTACATTTTTCAATCAACTCTTGAACAGATAAAAAATATTAAAATATTGTCCTCGAGACTGCAAGAAGCACTGCTAAACAAAATTGTGTTTATAGAAAATGGAGCCAAAAGACCGATGGTTGTATGTTATGCATCTCGAGTGACAAATTATTTTGGACAGGTGAGAAAGTAGTGCCAGATATTCCTGGTGATGGCGCCACATGAATAGCCTCCTGAATCTTTTACACCAATCTTAAAAAGATGTTCATTCAACTGACTGCGGCCCATAAGCAAACGAGAATGCAAAATAGAGAGATACCTTTTGCCTACATTATGAAGTTCGGGAAATGTAACATAAAATTGTCCGGGAGTGGAAATTTTCTTCTTAAATTGGGACAAAGTTGGAAGATTTCTAGTTTTCCGACGGAAGAAGATTCCAAAACGTGACAGCAGATAGAGAAAAGGAGTTTTCGAATAAGATTGTTCTATAATTGAAAGCGGGTAAGTCTGAGTGTCTGCTTTGATCGAGTTGTGCCCTACTAATACGGTGGAATGTTGAAGTATTGGGGAGAAGAGAGTACAAATAGCTATGGGTTAATTTATGAACTATTTCATACATCATGATTTGTTTGGATCTTTCTCTTCGTTTGGATAGGGTCTCCCAGCCAATTTCTTCGTATAGCTTTTCTATAGGGGTGGTTATCATTGCTCCTGTCGCGATGCGGGCCGCAGTCAGTTGAATGTCTTCCAAAAGTTTTGCATCATCCTGCGTGCAGCCATCCCAGGCCACATTTCCGTACTCTAAAATCGGTCAAATGGAGGAGGTATAAATCGTTTCTAATGTTTCACGATCCAGGCGACACTGTACAGTTTTCAGAATGTTTACTTGTTAACAGGCTTTAGCATGGTGTCTGTTTTGAGAGCATTTAAGGATATAAGCCATTCCCTGGACCGTCCATCCAGGGAGGCCAGATCATCGTTCATGACAGTAGCAGCATGAACAGGATCTTCAATAGTAAGATAAAGGGTCGTATCATCTGCTAAGAGTTTGACTTCTGAATTTACAACGTTGACTATATCTTTAATAGAAATCACAAAGAGCAAGGGACCTAATACAGATCCTTGAGGCACATCAGTGCTTATAGTTCCACAGCTAGAGAACTGACCATTTAAAACGACGCGTTGCTTCCGATAATAGAGGAAGTTTTCAAACCATGTCAGAAGATTGTCAACGATGCCGTTTTTTGTCCAGCTTATGAATGAGACCTTTATGCCAGACTTTATCAAAAGCCTTGCTAATATCGAGGAAAACAATTCTTACTTCCTTTTTGCTGATCAATGGCTAAAGATAGCTCATGGTATGGGGAAGGTAACTGGTTAACTGTTGAGTCACCAGGAATAAATCCTGACTGGTTTGCTGAAATGAGCATGTTGTCCCGAAAACAATTGAACAAAACAGCGAACAGCGAGTTTAAAGCACCACTTTTGCGGTTTGCATCCCAACAGCGTTTGCGTCTCATCAGCATGACTAATCAAGGTCCTTATACATGCAGGCAAGTCCATAATAAAGGTTTATCACAGCAAAAAGTGTATCAACGAGTTATAGCATCTTCCGCTTACTACATATGCTGCACGAACGCAGCATGTCTCAAGTGTCACACAACGTAGGTGTCAAATCACAGCTTGGGTTGTGAAGTGACTATTTGTGTTAGTCAAGAGAAGCAATAGGTGCAAGGCTTACCTTTTATCTTCTTATCTTCAGCACAAGTGACAAAGTTTGGGTTTTAAGTGGTTTGGCCTTTATGTTTTGATCGAAAACGAAAGTCTATAGGTAATGAAAAATATATCAAAGGTTGAAAGGACCAGTTTAAAACCACCAGTCAGTTCCCCTTTATGAGTGAGTGCTTGTATCAAGTCAGGAGTGAAATTTGCTTCTTCAAATTGGTATTGGAATACCAATGTTGATGTTTTGCTAACTCTTGAATCTCTTTGCTGTCATTGTTGGGTTCAAATTTATAGATATGGGTAACGCTTTTTTGAACTAATTGACAAAATGATAAATATAGGCCAATGTATATACGAGCATGTACATTCAAGATGAGTGTTGTATGTTTTTTATTTCAATTTTATTTATTTATTTATTAATTTTGGGGGGGGGGCGGGGGGTCTTCTTTGGAAAAAGCGTTTGATCATACTTGTGATGTACAAGCTATATCATTCTATTCTTTAATTCAGATTAACTTAGAGTTTGAACCTCTTGTTTTTATTTTTTGATCCATACAAGTTCCACATTGTTTTACCCATTAAAATACAGAGTAAATACTTAATCTGTTGACTCTGTTTATCATTTTGTTTTTGGCAACTGATTGCCAAAAAAGTAATCCGTCCAAATGCAAATTATACACTGCCTGCTGAACAAGTCTTTTGACTGGCTTAGTTCTAGGAGTACAAATATATGTAGAGACCCGCAACTAGTCACTCACTGTGCAACATTACACAGTAGTCGAGATTTCACCAAGTTGAATGTTCGACTTCATGTCTGAACTTCCACTTGTGTTTGCATCCAGTTGGGGTTGGAGTTTGGGGTACAAATGTATGACAACGATCACTATATTCAACTACAAATGACAGAAAATTCATGTTGATGCAAATGCATGTATATCAATATCGAAATAAAATAAGCCTGCTGATTTAGTACAAGCAAAAGTAAGAGTAACTAGAACAGAATGATTTTCCAACAGAAAATCAAATGTCTCCCGGTGGAACACTTACGTCTCTGAATAAGCTACAGGTGATAACAAATTACAAATGACCAAGTTTGCTTGAAAATTACAATCGTATTATAGCTCTCACCTAGATACATTACTCTAGCAATTTTCATCAAGTTCTTCAAGACTTATTGCAGAGAAACCAATTTCACATAAATGACCCTGTGACCTTGAACATTAGGACAAGGTCATGCAAATACAATCCCAACCTTGGTCTTACCTTGATACATAATCCTACCAAGTTTCATCAAATTCCAATCTGTTCTTCATAACTTATCGAACGGAAACCAATTTCACATAAGTGACGCTGTGACCTTGAAAATTAGGTCAAGGTCACCCAAATACATTCCTCACCTAGGTCTTGCCTATATACATAATCCTACCAAGTTTCATTAAATTCCATCAAGTTCTTCAAGACTTATCGCACGGAAACCAATTTCACATAAGTGACCCTGTGACCTTGAGAATTCGCTCAAGGTCATCCAAATACAGTCCCAACCTAGGTCTTGCCTAGATACATAATCGTACTAAGTTTCATCAAATTCTGTCAAGTCCTTCAAGACTTATCGCACGGAAACCAAGTGTTGAAGAGACTGAACAACAACAACAACAACAACAACAACAACAAGCGGAAGAAACGGGAACTAAAACAATATGTCACCCGGCTTCCACCGGGAGACATAATAGAAAAGCATTATCATCAAAATATTATCAATGATGAAAGATAAACAAAGCGGGTTACCTGCTACATCTATGAAATGTAGTTTTCTACTCTATTGCAAAACACACTCCTCACCAAATGTTCCCGGGACTCTTGCAAAATAATAAGTATGTTAAAGCTCTGCTTTATTCATCTTTTGTGAACCTGCCAGATATAATATTATTGGGAATGATGATTACATATACAATAGGTAACCTACGAATGGCTTTTATTATTCCAAAAAGGTGAACAGCCCTTATTAAGAGGAATATGGTGTAGCTATATATGCGCGTCTGCGCACGAATATAATGATTTGCAACAGCATGGACAAAATGTTTAAAAACGAAAAGTAACAAATTTGTACTTACAAAAATTGAATATTTTCAGTATTTACCATTATAAAGCTTCCCATCTGTAAGTTTTATTTATACACAAAACTGATGATGATAATTTACCTCTTGCCATGGCTCTTCATAATAAGATACGAATTTAACACCGTTGCTCTGCATCACTGGTGCATGCATTACATCATCCATTATTATCGGACAAACATTATTAACCCTTTCCCCCTTGAATTAAGACTGAGTCAACAGCTTTCCTTGGCATGGGTTGGGCACTAAGTGCTCAGGCCATGCCAAAGAAAGCTGTTGACCTGGGACATGTGATCTTAATAGGTCTCATCTACAATTCTCAGTCAAATTGTTTTTCGTTACTGTTGAAATTAGTTGAAAACACTGAAGCAGACGCCATTTGATCACCAGCCGGTTTTAAGGGGGGAAGGGTTAATGGATGAATTTTTTTAAATTCAACACTTGTATTACTCTTACCTCCAGCACTGAACGTACACAGACCCAACGTGGATCTGAATGTGGAAAAACTGGCATCTACATATTCAGAGGCAAATGCGGCACATAGCGGCGCCTTGTACGTTGAATGGTTCATTTGATGCTGGGTTTGGGGGGACTAAGCCCCTTGGGCAGGTGTTTGGCATTTCTAACATAAATGATGATGGGCTTTTGCACTGCTGGAACACAAACTTACATCCTTCAATCTGACCTCACTGAGTTTGGCCTAAAATCAAATCATATTGGGGTAAAGGGTGGTGTAAAAGGAGATACATATTCAATAACAGTTGCTACATTTTACACTGTGGTGCATGATTTTTATACATTATAACATTAATATATATATATATATATATATATATATATATATATATATATATATATATATATATATATATATATATATATATATATATATATGATCTTTAAAAAAAAAGCAATCTGAGCATCCACAGGATCAGAAAAAAGTTGCTCCAAGGCAGCAATCATTATGTCATGCCTCTGTAGGCACACACCACCGATATATTATGGTTCCCTGATTTCGATCACTAGTTTACTTATATCCAGTGGCTGACAAATTTTGTTCCTTTTTCAGGAAAGAGAAAAAAAATGTCTGTGCTGTGTCAGCACACTGACATAAGAACAAGGCTAAGCCGTCTGTCTCCAAATCATATATATATTATATATATATATATATATATATATATATATATATATATATATATATATATATATATATATGTATATGTATATATATATATATATATATATATAAATATATATATATATATATATATATATATATATATATATATATATATATATATATATATATATATATATATATATATATATGTATATGTGGGGGGGGGTATTTTATATCAGTTTTTACTTTATTATGTCCAACACTAACAGGGGAAGTATGAGGGCAACAATTATTTGAAAAATTGGGGAAAATGGTTTGTTCTAGAGCAGACTTATATCAACAGCTCTGGATATTACAGAGACAACCTAGGATAATTTGAGACATGAATTTGTTATGCTTAGACTTCACATACTGTTGAAGCTGTTTCTTAGACTTGTCTTTCCAAAGCTGAGTATGCACAATATAATTCAATTTGGTTTTGGAATGGGGACTATATGTAAACATACCTCAACATTCTATGGCAATAAAAGCGGGGATGAGTTTCCATGAATAATTATATTGTAAGAAAGAAAATATGAGAAATAAATGGACTTTGTAAGGCAGAGTGTCCATACAGGGGAGCCATACAGGTACACATACAATTTTGCTTTGCAGATGGGCCTGCATTCTTGCAAAACACTCATACAAATAAATGTCATAAAAGTTAAAATGAGCTTAAATTAGCATTAAAATCATACAATAAATGCATATAGAAATCTATCAAATGGGAAAAAAATATATTTTACACGACATATGAAAGTACATACAACATAAACATAAATGGCCACAGAAGATCTGCTAATCAGTGTATACCTGTTAATCAGTGCATACAATAAAGGTCCATCCATCTTGCTTGTGCAGTGAAAGCAAAGCTCAATATGGTTCCATACGGTGTTGTACGAGAGGTGGCCGTGACCCTTTTTAAAAAAAGGACGATACAAAACGCTGTTTATGTCCTGTTAACACAACGCAGCTCAAAATGGGTCATGGACGTTAAAAAAAAGCTAAAAAGCAAGGTCAAAAAGTGGGATACTCCCTCCAAATGGAGATTGCTCTCCAAATAAGGATGACTTTGCAAGATATGTACAAATATTACTAGTCGTATTTATAGCTAACGTCGAATTCAATGATCAGGAAGTGTCATGAATGCGATTTGCAAAAAAAAAATGTCAACAAAGCAAGGTCAAAAAGTGGGATACTCCCTCCAAATGGGGATGACTCACCAAACGACGATGACTTGGCAAGAAATATACAAATATTGCTAGTCGTATTTATAAATTAACGTCGAATTCAATGAACAGAAAGTGTCATGGATGTGACTTGCAAAGAATTGTCTACAAAGCATGGTCAAAAATTGGAATACTGCCTCCAAATTGGGATGACTCGCTAAATGACGATGACTTGGCAAGAAATGTACAAATATTACTAGTCGTATTTATAAGTAAACGTCGAATTCAATGACCAGAAAGGGTCATGGAGGTGATTTGCAAAGAAATGTCTGCAAAGCAAGGTGAAAAAGTGGGACACTCCCTCCAAATGGGGATGACTCACCAAATGACGATGACTTGGCAAGAAATGTACAAATATTACTAGTCGTATTTATAATGATTTATTTAAAGTCAAATTCAATGACCAGAAAGTGTCATGGAGGTGATTGCAAAGAAATGTCTGCAAAGCAAGGTCAAAAACTGGGACACTCCCTCCAAATGGAGATCACTTGCCAAATGACGATGACTTGGCAAGAAATGTACAAATATTACTAGTCGTATTCATAAGTTAAGGGTGCACTTAAGAATTGAAAAACCTATACATTTCTCTGGTAATCTTGCTGTATTTATAGGTCCATAGCAATTTTTCAGTAATATTTACAGGACAAACAGACTATTGCAATGAAAGCACAGGACTGAAGCAGTCAATTTTTGATCAAATTTTAAAAAAAAGTTTTCCCGCGGATTTTTTTTTTAATGTCTGTACAAAGATGACACCTGGTGGTCACCAGACAAATTAAAGACAAATTGACAACACAGAACCATATATTTTCTGTATTAATACATTTCACCTGGTACAAGTTTCAGTTAAAAAAGGTATGTGTCTGACATCAAAAATACTGTGGGTCTCAATTACACACACAATATGATCCCCCTCTGAAATTACATGTGCTGCACATCACTGAATTCATGTACCATGCTAAATTTTCAGTGGCACTTACTCGGAATGCATGTACCATGTTAATTTTTCAGTGGCACTTACTCGGACCCTAAGACTTTGCACATTAATTATTTAGTGCACCCTTAACGTCGAATTTAATGAAATGTTAAGCTGAGTGAACCCGTTTGGCAACTAGTCGAACCTGTCTGCTTCTGGACAAATTAGGATAAACATGCTTTGAGAATTACTCTCGTTTCTTGCTAAACGATGACACTCAAAACACACACAAAGGAAAGAAAAAAAAAGCAAAAAGAACGAAAAGCCAGAGGACTGTAACCTCATTATACTCAGCTGACCTTACATGCACAGACTGAAGTGGCCCTGTGGACTTGATATCAAGGTCACTTTTGTTTAAGACTATCAGCAATATTGATAGCGAGCATAATTATTCCGACTTTTCCCAAATTTTGACATTTTTTAAATCAGAAAATAACAGCACTCGTCGTGAACAAATTTCGTGGAAGTTAAATCCACGTACATTCCCAATTAGTCTGAAGAGGATTAAACTTTTGTTTATAGAGAAAAGTCAAGAAAAGTGAAAGCGGACAAAAACATTAAAAAAAAAAAAAAAAAAAAAAAAGCGACACCTGTTGAACAAATTGAGGTCTAGAGAGCCCCAAATGGTTCCTTTTGCAAACAATTGGCAGAGCGGTTTTGGAGAAAATTGTTCCAGATTTTCTCTGAAAATGAACAAGAAAAAAATCTTATGCTCATTGAAACGTGACCACTTGAACGAATTCGTAAAGACCCGGCAAGGTATATCCCTACTAAGGTTAAAGTGAATCTGGCTGACAGTTTTGAAGAAGAGGTCGAAAATGTCAATTTCCATTGCCGTTCCCATTGACGTGCATGGAAATCAAAAGGAATTCATGCATGCTATTATGGACAGACACCCCTTTATTGAAATTGTTCAAAATCAGGTTTCCAGAGTATCATCACCTAGTCGACAACTTGATTTAACCCTCCTTCAACCTGCATTTCCATTAAGTATCAAAATGACGTGAGTAAAACTTTTGGAGAAGAAAGGTTAATCACAGTGCCACCTTGTGAACAAATGTACCTCTAAGGGTCCTCAGAAGCGTCCCTACACAATTTCAAAGCAATTGCCGATTAATTAAGGAGCAGAGTTGCTAAAATTTTGCCAAAGGGAACCAAAAAATGCAAATAAAATCCAAAAGTCATTGGAGCATCACCAATCGAACAAACGTGGTAGAGAACCATCCAAGTTAGATCCCCATTACGCTTGAAGAAGAGCTGGCCAACTAAAATGTGACGTAAACGAAAGACGGGCGGAAGAACGACTGATCATCCTATAGGCTCATCTGACTGACATGTCAGCTGAGCTAAAATTCCACAAGGTAGCTCACAACAAATCGTTCCGAGTATCAAGGCCGCTTGAAAAGGTCCCACATCCGATGCACAGAGTTAGCAGGTCCGGCCAAGGGGTAGAGAACCTTAAAGTGATAATAATGATAATGATAATGATAATGATAATGATAATGATGATAATAATAATAATAATAATAATAATAATAATAATAATAATAATAATAATAATAATAATAATAATAATAATAATAATAATAATAATAATAATAATAATAATAATAATAATGACTTTACCTACGGACAACGGACGGAAGGACGACTGACCATCCTATAAGCTCATCTGACTGACATGTCAGCTGAGCTAAAACCCCACAAGGTACCTCAAAATCCGTTCCCAGTTCAAAGTTTATTTGAGAAGGTCTTACACCCGATGCAGAGAGGTAGCTGGTCCGGCGAAGCGGTAGAGAACCTCAAAGAAAAAAAAACCGAATGACTTTACGATTAATCAGTTACATTTAATGTGCATAATGGTATAATACTAAGTTTCTTAGATGTGTAAGTATCATCATGCCAGACGCGAAAGAGTTGATTTATGCGGTATTTTCCGACACCTCGAACCTGGGTTCGTCATCGATCTTTTCATTTAAGATTGCCTGTGATGATCAAATGCAAATACGCTGAATCTGAAATAAGTATTTCCATCTTGCTGATGAATGAATAAAGATAATACATAGATTTTTCAAATGCATATCGATTGTACGTATACATGTAATATATGTATGTATGTATGTATATATGTGTGTGTATGTATGTATGTATGTATGTATGTATGTATGTATGTATGTATGCATCTATCTGTTTGGCTGTCTCTCTGTCTATCCGTCTGTCTGCGCATGTCAATTGAATTCAAATATATAATTTCAGGCACATTGGCCCATACAAAACGGTATAATTAAAACAAAGCGTGTAAAGAGTATAAATACGTACATACATACATACACACATACATACATACATACATACATACATACATGTGCGTGTGCGTGCGTGCGTGTATAAATATATCTAATTATCTTAATCTTCATGCAAGATATATTCATTATGCTATTTTGCTGATATTATAATTATTTTTCATGCTTTTATTTAAAAATCAAAACACGTAACATGTATGCGATACAGGCGTCTCCCATATACAAAAAATTATTACATTTTTTATTTTTTTATTTTGTTTTGTTTTTGTTTTGTTTTGTTTTGTTTTGTTTTTTTTTTTTTTTTTTTGTTTTTTGTTTTTGTTTTTTTTTTTTTGTTTTTTTTGTTTTTGTTTCTTGTTCAGTTGCCCAGATTACAAGCTCAGTAAAAGCTAAGTCACTGGAAGTCATCACATTTGTCCTTGGCCGCTTAACTTAATGTGTTAAGTCAGAAAGTAGCCTTTGAAGCCCTTCCAGGTCGCAGGTCACAGGTCGCCATATTCCTATCTGAGGACCCGTAAGTGCTATTTCATAATATAAGTAACATCACAATAAAACTTATTGGCTAAACCGTGTCCTACATTCATTCAGATCAAACTACATGCTAGTTCATTCTTCCACTTTGTCAAAATAAATGTGTGTGGTATATAACAGTACATGTAGTATTCCAGAGACGTGCATACAGTATGCACGTCTCTGATTATTCCCTCCGCCACACATGAAAAACGTTTGCCCTGTGTCCCCCACGAGATGGGACTCGTGTTGCACACAACCCTACTGTATCAATAATGGATTCCTAGTGCATAAATTTTGACTAAGCAATTGTTACCTCGATGGTACATTTAGTATACTGTATTTACGCTACATTTTCATATACTACATTATTATTACAGTTTTCCTGCTATTAGAATATTTGAGGATAAGCTCAGGGTAATTTGGGGGAAAAAATCCAATCTTGACACATTCGTATATCAGCTGCAATTTGTAATAATGCTTCGTTTTAGCTATCCATAATTTATCAGTATTAATTCCAAAAGGTGAATTTGGCACGAGTTTTCCCATCCATGTCTGCGTGTTATGGTCAGAATTCGTAGTTTGACGTGTCATGCCACTAAGCCCCGCCCCCAGAAGTCGGCATTTACAGTGCTTCACTTACTGCAACCTTCCGCACTGATATACCGTAATTCCGCGCAGTTAATGCACACATTTAGCGCCAAATTTATTTTCATAATGTTATGGTGTGGGTTTTTCACAGGCACAGACGTCTAGAACATTTTTTCAGCCGCATGTTTACCGGTTTCGACTCGTCATAGTTTGCAGTGAATGGGCAGTTTAATAGGCCATAATGATGCGTTCATCGAAACAGTCCTCAAAAACACTGAAGAATACCATATTTTGTCACAAAATGTATATAAATACATACTGTCTTCATACTCTTTCTGAACAAATCATAGCTTATAAACAACTTTACTACGATCAGTTTTTATGTGTTTAAACTTCAAAGTCGGTTGTCTACAAGTGACTGAGCCGCCATTTTTGCACACCATCGTTTTCGTAGTAACATCCCAAACTATTTCGTTTTCATCTTCCACAACTTTGCTTGAAAAAACATCTAGTTTTCGCCAATGTCATCATAAAGAGTTGAACTTAAAAGCGGATCTCATTTTTGTGCGACGCCTGGTTCCTTCACAGTACTTGGGAATAATTGAAACCCTTTGATGTGTAAATGGAGGGTCATCACTTTGACTTGAGACCGCTGCAGGTCATTAACAGCGCAAAACGCGGGAAAAACAAAACACGCTTTTAAGGATAGGTGAAAGAACATAACGTTTTCAAAGAATTTTTGTATGTAGTACCATAACTAAAAAAGTTGAATCGACATTATCGAAAAAATGCAACTTTGCATAATTGCTGCATCAACACATAACAAAGTACGTAATTGACAATAGTGTCATTTGATTTTGCGGCTAATTTAATTTTCAGAAATATATACTTTATGGAGGTAAATATAAGCTATAATTTGTTTATTTGAGATTTTTTAGAAGATGTACCTAACCCTGAGCTTATCCTTAAGCAGATTGCATAATTAGACAAATGATCACATTAGTTACTCAGTTACCGTCCATCAAGTACTCATCTGCATATACTCTGAACCTTGGGCAATCGGTGTAAAAGATGTATAAATATACATATTCACTGTGTACATTTTATTACGAATATCATACTGTGCAGGAAACATTTGCAAATTGAATATTATATATATATTATTAATATTCATCCAGGTGCATATATGATGTAATGTTGATATGTGTATCAATGTCTCAGTTCGTTATATGAGTAAAATTTCTGCTCTGTTAAAGTGGCGCTGAGACCTTGAGTGAGCTGTCCAATAATTACCACACTCCTAGCAATGTCTGCTATGTTTAAATGCTTGTGAAAAACTTTAGTGGCATGAAGCACCATTACACCTGTGCAGAAAATTACTTAGCCAAAATTGGTTCCAGTCTCAACTCCTGATATATTGTATGCGCAATGCGCGCAAAGTGTCCCGAGGAAAGCTGTTGACTCAATCTTAAATCAGCACACGTATTCCCTGTAAAAATCATATTGAGGTTCTTATTTATTTGTTGGGTCTATATGTGTTCATGATTACTTTTTCATATCTTTAATGCTTTTTTGTCGGCCTATAAAGTCGTGTGTTTTATGTTTTTTAAATTTTTAATCATTGAAATATCTCAATATATTTGGCAAGAGACCTATGTAGTGCATTTGATGCCAGCTCCTACATTTACAGCCTCCTCATATGTATTGATAAGTTGTTTTTTGGAGGAGGACACACGGTTAAAGATTATGTTAATATATATTTGAATTTATAGGATATATACGTGACCCACAAAATACTGCCACACTTGCTGCACTTGTGGCCCACCTAAAGTATACATTTACAGAAATGAAAGTGCATTTGTTTTAAATGATTTTTTTTCTATTAGATATACAAATCTTATCCTCAGTCAGGCTTTTGCTAGATTTATTTGCGATCTTGTTGAAACCCCGTATATCACACCCATGCAAACTTATAGCAGTTTCCTATACAGTTTCATTCCTGCCTGAACAGGTTTGTAGCTATTTCCAATTGATTTTTTTTAATGGCATAACGTTTTCACAGCTTTACAATCTAGATTTTCTACGCATGTTGAAAATGTACCGTTTGAATTCATCACCACATATTCTTCCACTTTTACTTAATTGCATTATCCTAGATTTTTAATTTTTACATTGAGGTTCCAATTCTTACAGTGATCATGAACATTGTCAAACACCATTTATAACTCCACTGGAGAAGGTTAAAGGAGTACTGAGTCATTGACACATAACCGACAGTTAACTTTTGTTTCAGATTACACCCTAGTAAACTTATCATGTCTTAAAGATTCAGGTAGGTCATTGATGAGCTCGTTGAAAAGCTGTGGACTAATGACAACGCCAATATTAGAGCCAAAAATTGCTCAATGCACAATCTAGTGTTCATATAGACTAGCTGGATTATAATAATATTATTATGCAAACTTTCATTTATCAAATATTTGAATGTATTCTAAGTTTAAACTGCAGAGACAATTGCACATAAAATATAAGGAGCAAGTACATTTACAAGCTTATACATCAAGACTAATTTAGAGAAATCCCTTTCCTGGCTTGGTATGCCAACCTGGTTCCTCGTGCAATTTTGCATTACTTGTGTCATGCACTGCTACTCTGCGATGCAAGCAGCACTTGGACACTTTCCAATTTTTCTTCGTTGGGTGTGCTACATCAGCTCCAATTTGGGCTGCCATATTCAAGACCTGGCCTACCTAAGAGATACAAATAGTTCTCAAGGTTTGTCTGAAATTCAGACCGTTCATAATATTGACCAACTGCGTAGATTTATCAACTGTTTGTTAAATATGGACAATTGATCATGCCTGGTTTTTCATTCAAATGCCAGCATGATCAGTCTAAATTAGCATTTTGGCAAGTCATGCTGTAGCTGGTGTAAAGTTATTACCTTTGTGATATGGACTGACGCTTGCTGATGTGCATTGATTATTCGTGACAAATTCACTGCTGGGATGGCGATGTTCCCATTGAGCAAACTTTGCGTGCACTGAATGACCTCGTGCATACAGGCAAGGTTTGCTACATTGATCCCATTCATGTCGTTAGATGGCAGTTGCAGAAAATCGCAGATGTGTGTAAATTCAAGGACTGCTAATCAATCATTTCTATGCAGGTTGTCTTGCACTGTCTTGGCTTACCGTTTCTCCTTCATCAAAACTGGATCAATGGCTTTTGTTGGTGTAGATTGTGTACTGATAATCCAACCTGTTTAAAGCAAATCTTAGCCTGCTCCTTTGGCTCATATAATTCAACAAAGAAAATACCGATATATATGGGCAGCAGCCTGTTACAAACGCAGCAAAATGCGCTGCTCTTTCAAAAGTAGCGACATTGGAAAATAATTGACTGTTTAACAAGTCATAGTCAAATTCTGAAGAACACGCATTGAGTTGGATATAATAGGGAATTATCCTTTGTTAGAAGCACAGGTTCTTCCTCACTGTAAACATTAGGAACAACCTCGGTGTATCAATCAGTATCCTAAATACAGTACTAAAACTGCCCTCGTACTGCATTTTCAGTCTTTCAAGGGACATACCCACACCAAAACAAGGGACGATACTGAAACTGTCCAATAGACCATGTCAGAAATGAGTTTCACCACCAGATGGCTCTGGGGTACTATCCACCCTAGCCTGACAGAGTGCCCACTAGCTAAGCATGGCAGAGTATGGGAGGTGGACAGTCTTTGAGTTGAAACAGGAACTAATCAAGAGAGGAGCACCAACTAAAGGCAAAAAGTGTGATTTAGTAGAAAGGTAAGTACTTGCTGATCAGTTTCATATATTATCTTACAGGAATTTATCCCAAGATTACAAGTTTAGTCACTTGACTCCAATGGGTTGAACCAGCAGTTTACATCACTGGTCATATATTGCTGTGTGTGTGTTGTCTCTTGGCCACACACAATTCTGTGACAAGTCAAATTATGAGACTGTGATTAAAAGTATAATTAATGTTCCATAAAGAGAGACTTTCATAGCCATACATACATTATTTTGAATGTGGAATAACCTGGTCAAAGTGTACATAAGCCACCAGTAGCCTGACCTGAGCCAAGCCTCTGGGGCCCAGCCAGTAGCTTGTATATTGGGTCACTCCAGGGGATTAGCAAGGTGTTAATGCTGCTGTTGTCTAGTTCCTCTGGGGAGAGTGCTTTATGGGTGTGCTGTGTATACAAGACACTTGTTGGTAATGTGTTCGTCCAGAATAACAATGAGGTAAAAACACTGCATACTCAAAGGCAAAGCTGAAAAACTGAACAAGAAAAGGAAAAGTAACTTTGGGATGGGACATGCGCATTGGCGGTATGTTTTGTGTGCTTTCAGTTATGGTTTTGAATCCTTGGTCGGGCCATTGAGGAAGGGGTGTTTCTTTTTTCAGACTGAGTATAGGTTCAGAATGAAAATTGTTATTTCTGTCATATGCGTCAAGTCTGAAAAAAAGTGCAAGACTAAATATGTGTCCTGTCAACTGAACTGTATGAGGTAATGAAGGGCAGCCAAGCTGTTCAAATCAAATGTAAGGAAAAAGGTAAACTTTCAAACTGGAGGGGACATAAAGTTACTTTTCCTTTTCTTGTTTAGTTTTTCATCTTTGCCTTTGAGTATGCAGTGTTTTTACCTCATTGTAATTCTGGACAAACACATTACCAACAAGTGTCTTGTGTACACAGCACACCAATAAAGCACACTCCCCAGAGGAACTAGACAACAGCAGCATTAACACCTTGCTTATCCCCTGGAGTGACCCAATATACAAGCTACTGGCTGGGCCCCAGAGGCTTGGCTCAGGTCAGGCTACTGGTGGCCTATGTGCACTTTGACCAGGGTATTCCACATTCAAAATAATGTATGTATGGCTATGAAAGTCTCTCTTTATGGAACATTAATTATACTTTTAATCACAGTCTCATAATTTGACTTGTCACAGAATTGTGTGTGGCCAAGAGACAACACACACACAGCAATATATGACCAGTGATGTAAACTGCTGGTTCAACCCATTGGAGTCAAGTGACTAAACTTGTAATCTTGGGATAAATTCCTGTAAGATAATATATGAAACTGATCAGCAAGTACTTACCTTTCTACTAAATCACACTTTTTGCCTTTAATTGGTGCTCCTCTCTTGATTAGTTCCTGTTTCTACTCAAAGACTGTCCACCTCCCATACTCTGCCATGCTTAGCTACTGGGCACTCAGTCAAGCTAGGGTGGATAGTACCCCAGAGCCATCTGGTGGTGAAAATTCTGACATGGTCTATTGGAACACCTTCGGGTCTCGGGAGTATACAGCTCTCAGGAGAAGTGTACCGGTTGGGATACTGATTTATCCTAGGTATAACCTCTAAGTATGCCCTCATCATGGCAGACGGTTGCTACCATTGCCTGGCAACAGGGTTGAAGATTTTGTCAGGAAATTAATATACCTACCTCGCATTGTTTGTCATAATTATGGACATTAGTCACAACATCAAAGCGTTTGTGGTATTTGACCACAAACTGGTTTTAGCTGTTTCAAGGAGGAGAGGTTTAAAGCTACGATTTGTCTTGGACATGTTTAGTATCTAATCAGTTCCCTTTTCTGCTATGAGATATCCTTGATCCCCCCCCCCAAAAAAAAGTCAAAATATGTCCATGTATTTTGCAGATTTCATAAAGTTGTGACTTGTCTCAATGCCCACATACATTTAATGCTAACTTTCTCTGGAACTTTTGCAATAGTTTTTGGGGGTAGCGATTTTTTTCTCTCGGTCTCTTTATATGTGTATCACCATTTTCAGTAATTACTGCCTATTTTGGCTAATATCAACAATACTTGTAAACTCGGTCGTATCGGTAATACTGGGATTGTATTTGTTTAGACCCCCCAGCAAAAGAGAGAGAGAGAGAGAGAGAGAGAGAGAGAGAGAGAGAGAGAGAGAGAGAGAGAGAGAGAGAGAGAGAGAGAGAGAGAGAGAGAGAGAGAGAGAGAGAGAGAGAGAGAGAGAGCTGATAAACAATAATTTAATTTTTATGGCAACAATACAGCCTGTGTACTGATGTCTGTTTCAATGAGGCAATTGGCATGCTTCCATGGAGCCCATTTAAAGGGTAGGACTTTCTTGAGAGATAAATTTGATGCAGACCTATCAACTTTGAGGATTAATGTATTCAGTTTTCCAAATCCATATCTAAATACTACAAAATGGTTACCTATCAATTAAGGCTTCTGTGATAAGCCAGGGTAACAATCCGTCTATGTGTTATTCTGGTATGAGATTGTACTCCCCAAATTATATACATAACTAGGTCATATGGTGTACTGCAAGAAAGCATTGATGCTCAAGGATATTGTGCAAACTTTAATTTTGCATAAGAGCTCTTATTTTCGAATTGAAGACATGCTACACGTCTTCATTTCACACTATACGGTTCTGCAAAATTGAAAGTTCTTATTTTACACACAAAAGATAAACAACTTTATCCTGCGATGGTGAGTACGTCAGCTGTTACGTTTGTCTAGAAACGTTGCTGTACACATTTATACATTAATTAGGTGAATCAATGCAGAAATGTATCTCAAACGGCAGAATGGCTAAGTAGGTGTTTTTTAAATTATTTTTTTAATAATTTCTGTCTGCCTTTTTAACAGTGGATGGCTCACTGCCAAATTTAAGTGAGACAAGAAGGACCTACCTGGGTCCTGTATTGCAGTCGCCAGAGCCAAGATTACCCAAACAACCTAGCCACAGTTGGACAATCATAAATCCTGGGCCTTGCTGGAGAAGATTGGAGATTTGCAAACAGTTTTGTAAGATTATATATATATATATATATATATATATATATATATATATATATATATATATATATATATACATATATATATATACATATATATATATATGTATATATATATATGTGTGTGTCTGTGTGTGTGTGTGTGTGCGTGTGTGTCTGTGTCTTTTTGCCCAGAACCACTTCCTAGTAGTCAATACCCTATTCCGCAGTCCGAACTCTTTATTCTCCATAAGCTAACCTGTCCCTGTGTGTGTGTGTGTGTGTGTGTGTGTGTGTGTGTGCAATTATAGTCATTGTGAGAGTTCTACCTATGGTACCATGGGGTTCTGACTTGGGCAATAGTGACTTATGTTAAAGGTCAAAATATGAGTGATAATATACCTGTAGGAACCCAGAGCCTTGAATTGACCAAAGGCAAAGGTTACGTTTGTTTATGGTTGTCCCTCCTGTGAGAGACCACTTGCCTTTTACAAGCCACATTCATACGACCCCAGTTGCTATGTAATGCTTACCTCACATTTATTGAGAGGCCATCCGCCTAATTTAACCAATTTTGCACCTCCTCCAGAGTAAGCTCCTATGAAAAGAGGGACTATTGTAATTCTGATTAAAATCACCTTACTAGTCATGTCTAGAAGCATTGTTTTCAGTTCTGAGCATAAGACTTCGAAGTAAAAGGAACTGTGACTTCAATTGGCAACAGTGTTAACAGGAAACAGCAAGTATAGAAAGTTTGTATATCACTATTGCCGATGACACATCGGTCAGGGGGGCTAGAATGTTATTCCCGCTACATTCCATTCAAATTTGCAATTAAGTAACTTAAAAGCCACTGCCCGAAGAAACTGGATCTTGATGGTACACCTAGGTGTGTAGCGCACATGACTCTGAAAATTGTCTTTAATCAGCCTCCAAATCTAGCAGTTTATTCAAAATAATATTACTTTAATATACATGTATATAATCCAAGGGGGTAGCACAACTCTATCCGACAAGAATTGTTTGTACTGAGTTGTGTATTCAGGTGAATATACACGGAAATGCTAATTGTGCCTATTATACAGTTTTAGGGGTTATATTATCAAACTTTTAGTTATGTGTGTATTGTTAGGTCCCATGGCTGCAAAGTCAAGAATGGTGTGTTGTGATTTCCGCTAATTTCTCTTCAAACTCCTTAAAAATCTGTTATAGAATTGATTAAGACTGCTTTTAATGCACAAATTATCATAGGAATTTGCATTCAACGCCATACTATATACTCATTCATATTCTCGAGCATCCAATTTGCTGACTTGACCCTTGAACAAAATTTCCCAATATAATATTTTTCAAAATTGATCGTGAATAGGATTCAATTTGTATATAGAAAATAATTCCCAAGTCAAATATAAATCACATGGACCTCCTCTGGAAAAAAATTCAAAGAACCACCGAGCTACCAGACCTGAAATTAAGCTCATACCACAAACGGCGTTGTTGGTGCCTCAACGTCTTTGCACTTTGTTTAAGAAGCACGACATTTAATAACAAAAATTATTTCTAGCCCTAATGCACCCAACAGCATTGGCGTCATTTGCATCAACATATGCTTCAATTACTAAAGAGGGCATGTGACTGTGGTGGCATTCCTGTGTTGCATGACATCGCCAACAATGCATAAAGCAGGTTTTTCTTTATGCCGCAAGAAAATATCTACCTGCAATAGATGGATGCTGGGAAGAATCTACATGTATTGCCCCCAACAGGCGACACATTCCATTGACTGAAAGATCACAAAGGGTAAGCTCTTTGAATGTAGATATGGAAAGATTTAATTGAATATTTTGGAGCAAATGGTGAATTGTGCATAGCAATTCGTGATGTAATAACAGTTTTCTTCACTAATGAAATAAAACGTGGTACCTCGTCTCATGTCAGTTTTAATGCGTTGCAGACAAATATGTTACGGTACCCCGGGTTGAACTGCGGTGGTTACTGCAAAACCTGGTAGTATCATCAGTTAGTATTTGTACTCACACCCTGGCTCATTTGGATCACGACCTGAGAACTGGAGCAAGATGGGTACACAGCAACCAACGAGAAAAGGTTTACATATACACAGTCCTTCACTCGTGTGCATGCATTTTCTTGGTCTTGGCATTCTGGAGAAATTTGTCACAAGATGCTGCGCACCATCAGATTGAAAAACCAAGGTGCAGTCCCTAGTCAAAAAGTATGGGATTATTTTTTTCTTTAAATTTGAGTTTTTTCAATGGCTTGAAAAGGAAACCTGGAGTTTTATAAACAAGTTACAAATTGAATATATACGTGTACGTTATATAAATTAAAGAATCCTGGCCTTCTCTGAACTGCAAAATGCATTTTGTTAAACTCATGCAGTTTCTGGATTCTTTTCAACTCCTGATGTTTTGTTGTACTGTTTTCACAGTGCAGAAATCCAAATAAAGTCCACTTTAATCCCTTATTGTAGAGTATTCTCTTTTAGCTTACAAAAACTCCTTAGGATTGCTTTTTATGAACAATTTTAATTCAAAACAAATCCTTCGTTTAAAAAGAATCTTTCTTGAATCCTAGAACTCGATACTCCCCAAAGAATCCAAAATGAGTGCAACTTCAATCCACGACTGGAAATTTTCTTGGGCAGGAGTTCCGGCCTGTCCATGTGTATCAAAGTCTCCACCAGATATTTCTTTATCCCGTAAGTGTTTCTACCTGCAATAGATGGATACAGAAGAGAACTTACAAGAAGTTACATGTATTTCCACCAACAGACGACATCTCTCAAGCCTCTCTACGTAATTTACTCCCAAGGTAGTCACCCTTTTCCTATTTGCTGCAATACTCATTTGCTGTGGTGAGATTAGTCGGTAAAATCCAATGAAGGAAAGGCACAATCGCAAAATTTGCATCATGGATCAGCTGATCTTAGTTTACCTTCACGTTTCACCAGCAATGAACTTTGGGACTCGTGCGTCCAACTTAAAAGGATTTTCAGCTTTGGGGTGTAAAAATGAAACCATACCCCAAATTAGGTAACCTCTGCCATTCCTAGATGGTGTAATGCCAAGTGCCTGAGTGCACAATATTTGCAAACAACAAGTAAGAATTAAAAAAAAAAAAATCTGTGGAGAAGTATGGTATGCAAAGAAATGACTTCTATGGTCCGTGACCCATGATCCATATTTCGTCTACTATAAGGTCAGTAACAATTTACATTTTTTTTTTGCCAACTGATCGAACTAGATGAAGATATTATGCCATGCCATGAGAGTGAATCAAATGAAGTAATGTGTATCAGTTTTGAGTGGTGAACGTACTCCATCTGTCTCTGTGGCAGACTTTTCTAAACGCCCTCAATCGAAAGAAAATTTGAACGGGAATTTTAGGTGAGACCTATCAAGATAGCATGCCCCAGAATACCAGCTTCTCCAGGTGTAGGTTGGATGCTTGGGATCCGACGCACATCGTGTAAAGTCGTTGACTTCGTCATAAGTCAATTGAAAAGGGTTGACATAAGATCCAATGGGAATGCGCATCTTGTTTACCAAAATATTCGTGTTGAGGCCAATCAACATGTAATGTCTAGTTATGGCCTCGTGTGAAATAATGATACAGCTTACACACAAATTGTATTAAGTGAGGGTCAATATGTTTGACTTAGGTTAAACTCTGTCTGACCAAACTTTTCATAATAAGAAAATTAGAATCAGTTGTATAGCAAGTTCGTAATAAGAATTTATACGATTTTTAAGTCAAGAACCCTGTTATTACCGTCCACATAAGCGCTACATTGTACGTGGTAAATATAAATTAAGTAAAACTGCTCAACGATAAGATATTATATTTTTAACTGTAGATGGCAGCACTGGATAATGCCTCTCCTGTTGAGACTCCTTACCCGCATGACACGGTGTGTAATCTGAACCAGGACTCCAAACAAGAGACCATTAAACAACAATCAACAAAAAGAACCCTCAAAAATTGTTTCCAAAGATACAATTATGAAATCATCTATGATTATTCAGGTGCAGCTAAAAAGAAATTAACTCCTAAATGTATCTGCAAGATTGCAAAGAAGCCTTTATAAATACATCATTTGAGTAATGATTCATTATACTTTTCCAGTGCCAAGTATGAGGAAAGAATCAAACAGTTTCATTGATGTCTGTACATACATATCATTATAATCAGTGGAAGGATATAATTTTGATTGAATGTGAAAAACAAAAACTGTTTTGTGTAACTTAGACTATATGCGATATTAAATTTGCAAATGAACACCATTTTTAGATGAGTATGAATGTGCTCTTTTCAATACAGTGATTACACGTACTTGCCACCCTTGACCACTTAAGGTGCTCTTGCCCAAGCCAATACATTTGTGGCTGGTGCTACATAGCCGTATAACACGATTTATTGTCAAATGAGGTTTTACATATAAATAAAAAATATTGAAGATATGCACAATTTCACCTCTGTTGATGTTCTCATGACAGTGTCAAATTGTTAAACAACGCTATTGATTACGGGAGTCGGAGAGAGTCATTTGCCATATAAGGATACATGACCTGGGTCATGTGCCATAAAGGGATAAGTGACCTGGGTCATATGGCATATAAGGAAAAGCAAATGTAAGCTCGAGCTGAAGTCCTGGACTCGTGCTTTTTTATCCACTAATTCAGCGCTACGTGTGAAAACATGTTGATGGTGTGTTTTGTGATATGGACGGCGAGCCCTTTCATTTACCACTTCTCTACTTTTCAATGACACCACACGTTGAACACCGGACATGTGAGGCTCATCGTCCATTATTAAGATCCCCAATGTTATACCTATTCACATGTGCCACTTACATTCTCCCTCTCACCTAAGTACAAGCTAGTCGCATTTTCAAGGCCACAGGTTTGGGAACACCAACTTTATGAATGTATAATATGTTGGGGGCTCTAGAAAGGTGACGTCCATATATGGGCAATTACGCAATCTGACAACAAGAGCGCAGAAGTTCACCCATAAACCAGTCCTAAACTACTGTTAGCACGAAAATTGTCTGCCAAGCTTCGCTTCTAATCTTTTCTGTCCCCACAACTTGCCGCCTCCACGGAGACTAGTGTATGACAGTACAGCCATTGTCTTAAATCCCGTCAGTAAATTAATCAAGTAGGGGCCTCACAGTGAACCGTATCACAACCCCAGACAGGGCCCCTTCCCTTGCAGTAACATGCCGCAGTACCGCTGAAATTATAACCCAATATATATAAATGAAGTCTGTCTCTGTTGTTACATTGGCATGTAACAGCGCGGTTGTTGGTAGGCATTTTCCATGACGTCACGATAGCGACGTCATGAAAAAAATGCCTACCAACAACCGCGCTGTTACATGCCAATGACAACAACAGAGACAGACTTCATTTTTTGTATTTATATTCATATTAACATTAATACTAGAATTAAATTTGTCATGAACATTTGTGCGTAAAAGTTTTGATAGCCACTGCGAAGGACCTTTAGTTTATCAGTGGGAGGAGCTATGGGTGGGGCCAGCTGCTTGTTACGTAACACTGGCACGTGCCGTGTTGTACATGATGTTACCATCGACTGATGAAAACAAAATTTGTCCCTATTCTTTCAATGCTAACAAAAACTCCGAATGTAAATATTTAGATGATAACAGTCCTCGTTAATGTCTTGTTTGCTATCTCCTGCAAGGGATCAGTAAATGTGGCTCTCTCTCTTTCTCTCTCTCTGTATACGTCTCTGCTAATGTGATGTGTTTATATGTTAATACTTTGATCATTTGTGTAAAATGTCGCATGCTGTGTATGTTGCTGCAGAATCAAGTTCGTAGTATTACACCTGCATTTCCCTGGAATTCGGCTACTCTTGGACTTTTACTGGTATATGTTAGAACATTTTGGACTGAACATTGTGCCATTAGCAATTATGACGTTTGGCCGTATAGACTCCCTTTGTTTGGCTTAATAACAAAGTGCCAGTAATTCTTTCAAGTCTCGTGGACACTCACATTTGAAAAATTAAACTTTGAATAGGATTTACATTCACGACATGTGACCAGATATTTAAAGGTCTGCCTTTTCGTTCTGTAATTTTCACCACAAATCAGCATTACAAATATATTGAGATTTCAATGAATAATATGTCATGTGAGCAAACTTGTCAAATAAACCTTCGGTTAAATGGTGTCATCAATTGGGCGGGTGGATTGGTATCAATAAGCTCTATTGATTCAGGGTTTTATCCTACAGCTATTTCTTTTACCCTAGCTCATTTGCTGTGAAGATAGACTGAGACAGGGCACGTTGCCTTGCTATTCTTAAAGATTCAATATTACTGACAAAAAATATGAAGTGCTTTTCTCAAGGTAATATACGGATCATAGTGACAAGAAAAATATGTCGATTATGGACATCTTTGATATCCACAGCAGGCAAATCACCAGAAAATGGTCCATTTGGGGCAAAACTGTCCAATATAGGGGAGTGTCTACAAGGAGGCGTTATAATGTGATTACACACAGAAAACGCAACTCTCAAGTGGACCCTTAAGAGACTTCAAACATTAATATTCATGGCCAGTAATGTGTATCTTTTAAAAGCAACACTCCTAAGTAAAAGACGAAATATGGAGTCAAGATAGAAAAAAACTTTACTACCCGACTCTGCCTATGGATTTTGTTTTATTTTTATTGAGTAACATATCCCTACCCCGCCTGAACTGAAAAAAAAAAACTGAGACTTTCAGATTGGCGCGTGAGCATTATTGGATCCACCAGTTAAGAGTTATGCAACCGTTCGGTCTAAATGTCATGGGAAAGTAGATAGACTAGTCTTGTCTTATGCTAAAATGTAAAGTTCTCTTATCTGCTTCCCCATGACAAACACTTAATCCTGAGGCAGAAACACTATTTCTTTCACACTCCTAGCTCAACTCCCTCTCATGAAAATTTCATGGACCTTGTAATGTTATTCTAACATTCATTTATACCCACCACCTTGATATAACACCATAGCCCTACTTCTTAGGGATAGGCGCTCTAGGGAATAATTTCCCAGTGTCATGAACCTGGGGGAGGCTCTCCCCGATCCCCTGATCAATCGGTCTCTGTGACACGTCAACTGCATGCCTCTGCACGTGTCACAAACCACTTACTGACTCGTCATCATGCTTGACTGAGTCAGCGGAGATCACGCCTCTCCGGTCCACGCCATGACGTAACGTCTGTTACTATGGACGTGTTACCTTTGGGAATATATAAAGACGGCAATGGCCGTTTGCGCGTTATCAAACACGAGCTAGTGAGCGTTAAGTCAGTTCCTGATGAGCCCCGTTGGAGGCGAAACGCGTCGAACTGCTTCTCTAATAAATTAGAGCAAATCTTCACTGAAAAAGCAAATTAAGTTGGGGTTTTTTGAGCTGCCAGGCCCTAGTATGGTATTTACATTTTTATTGAGTAAACCTGATTGTGACGCCCATCTTCTGCAAGAGTATACAGTCACTGTGGCTAATCTCCAAAGGATCTGTCCTTGAAAAAACAAAACAAGTACCAGCTAAAGGCGACTACTCTTCTCTTTCCTTTATGTCCGTGAAAAAAGACAGAAATTCTGTTTCTTTCTTTCGTGCCGTCCTTCCTTCTTTCCTCCCCCTCCTTCCTTTCTTGAAGTTGAGCATTTAACAAAAAAGTGAATGTTTTTAAAATTATGCAAATTAAGGCCATTTGAATCTTTATAACCTACAAAAAAAAAAAAAAAAAAAAAAAAAAAAAAAAAAAAAGTCCCGTAGCTGGGGACATCTGGCGGCAAAAAGTTAAGTTCAGGGTGTGGCATACCTGCCAGGAAACACAAGCCAGAGTGCAGCCAGCAGACAATAACCTAGCAGACGATACGCCAGCAGACAATAAGAAAGGTGATCGGTTAGTTATGGCAAATACAGGGTTATTGTCTGCTGGCTTCACTCTGGCGAAACACAATGGTGTTGCCGTATTAATAAAGAAATAAATTTGGACTTAAGTTCATAAAGCCACCTTGTCTTTAGATTTGAACTTAAGTTCAGTTTTGTTGATATTCACGAAGAAATATAAAATCGATTGCCACCTTAAGTCGAGTTTCTTGGGTTCAATTTTCAAGTCCGTTTGGTACCTTGCTAAAGTCGAATTTTGAGGAGACAAAATGGCAGCCGTGCTAGTACTCCACAGACGCTGGCGGCGTCGACTGCTAGGCCTTACGGTGGAAAGGCCACTCGTAGATCATGATGTGGGCCTAGATAGGACAAACCCGCTGGAGATGCAACGGCCTGAGGTCATCCGGCAGTTGTACCGGTTCAGACCGGAAAACATTCTACATATTGCCGGCGAAATCGAGAATGCCTAAGTTGGGACATCAGACGACTAGATCAAATGCCCTGCCCCCACTGTTACATTTTTAGTGTGCCTTAGCTTAGGTATTTCGCATCAGGATCTTTCCAGTCCCTTGTCGGCGAGGTCCTCCACATTTCCCAAAGTTCTACTTCCCGGACAGTGACAAACCCATCAAATAAACTTTCCAACCGGTGATGAGGCCAACGCAATTAAGTTGGATTTCTTTCACATGTCAGGTTCGTTGATGGTAAACTCCTTCTCCCTGATCAAACAAACATTAATGTAATATGAAAATGATAATATGATGACCTCATTCAAAACGATTCCTTTTGTGAATCCAGTCACTGAGCACACGCACAAGTTAAGTCTGTTTTGCTTTGAAACGAGCTGTTGTTGCGAACTTAATCACGGGGCTTGGATCCACCATTTCCAAAACCAAGATGCAAACCAATATTTTAATTTGACCTTTGGTTTGACCTTTCAATGTCACTCAAGGTCAAAATTAACATCACCATCATAAACCCCATATGTGTTATCTTATCAAATGTTAAAAAGTAACCACAGATCTAGCAGCCTCTAACATGATATAAGCCAATATGTCCTTTGGACCCTAAGTTTGACCTTTCAATGTCACTCAGAGTCAAACATAACAGCACCATCAGAAACCCTATAGGCCTAGGTGTTTTCCTATTAATGTTAAATAGTAACCGTGGGCCTAGGATGCACCATATAAGACAAAATATCATATTTGCTGACTGAGCAAAAGTTACATTTCTATATATGCATTTACTGACAAGTGCCCAAAATGAAAAAAAAAAAAAAAAAGTTAAAAATCAGGGATTTCACAGTTACATCATCTAGTGAGGAAACTGGTTTGAGCCTTCTACAAGGAACATTTCTGTCATCTTTAAGCAAAAATCTAAACAAGAAAGATTTGGAGAAGTCGAAAATTGACCAAAAAAAAAAAAATAGTTAAAAAATAATAAAAAATAAATCACAGCACCATCTGGTAAACAATTAAACACTAACTTTCCTCAGGATTGCCCATTTTCAAAGTAGTTGGGAGAGCGGTTTTGTACGTGGATTTTTTTTCAAGATTTGGCAAATAAAGAAAAAAAGGCCAAAAAAATCATAGAAAATGCAAAAATCATTGGAGCGTGATCAGCTGAATAAAGTTGGTAGAGACTTTCTAGAGAAACATTGCCGCCAAGTTTGAAGGGAATCTGGATACGGTAACGGTTTTGGAGAAGGAGTCGAAACTAGCAAAAACATACAAAAATTCATTTAAAAAGTGGGAAAATTGCCGCGCCACATGGTGAACAAATTAACAACTACGGAATCCCAGAAGTGTTTCTGTGTGATTTCAAAGAAATTGGGGTGCGGTTTCGGAGAAGATTTTTCAAGAAAATTTGGCAAGGAACCCCCCCCCCCCCCAATAATAAAAATAAATAAATTAAAAATAAAGAGAAAGAAACAACAGAAAACAAATAAACAAACAAACAAACAAACAAACAAAAAATGAATGAATAAAATACAAGAATTCAAAAATCGATGAAGCGTGACCGCTTAAACGAAATTGGGAAAGACCCACTAGAGGAACATTTCCACCAAGTATGATATGAATCTGGCTGACGGTTTCGGAGAAGTCCAAATGGGAATATGCATGGATGTCTATTGATTTACATAGTGAAGACAAGAATAAGAAAAGATAACAAAAAAATTGCACCCCCCCCGAACAATTAATAACTAGGGTGCTCGTGTGTGATTTTGTTGCAATTGGGAGAGCGATTTCGAGGCAGATTTTGTAACATTTGGCCAAAAAGGAACAAGCAATAATAATAATAATAATAATAATAATAATAATAATAATAATAATAATAATAATAATAATAATAATAATGATAATGATAATGATAATGATAATGATAATGATAATGATAATGATAATGATAATGATAATGATAATGACAATGACAATAACAATAACAATAACAATAATAATAATAATTGCAGTGTCACCATACGAGCAAACTTGGTGCGGATCCACTAGAGGAACATTACCACCACGTTTAAGTGAATCGGACGGACAGTTTCGGAGAAGTCGAAAATGTGAACTCATATTGATTTACATAGGACCTGAGGCAACCCCCTCCCCCTCTCCCCCCAAAAATCATAAAAAAAACCCCGAACAGTCAATGAAGCATGACCATTTAAACAAACTTGAAAGCGGTATACTAGGGGAACTTTGGCACTAAGTTTGAAGTGAATTTGGCTGACGGTTTCAGAGAACAAGTCGAAGTATTGACGCATCACACACGCACGCACGGACGAAGGACCATCCTAATAGCTCAGTTTGACGGTGGTCAGGTGAGCTAAAAATCAGTAATCAATTTCACCGCCACCTGTTGAACAAATTATGGTTTGGGGGTCCGCAGAAGTGTCCCTATGCAGTTTTGAAGCAATTAGCCAGGTTTTTTAGGAGAAGATTTAAAAAATTAAATTTGCCTAAAAAAATCAGAATTAGATACAAAGTTCATGGCAGCATGATCCTTTCTGTCTTAGTAAAAACGCACCCAAGGTAGTCCTCCACCAAGTTTGAAGTGGATCTGAACAATCGTTTTGGAGAAGTCGAAAAATATGATTTTTGGACGGACGACGACAGGCCATCCTAAAAACTCAGCTGACTTGTCACTCGACTGAGCTAAAAACTTCGGTAACTTGCTTGCGTTTTGATTCGAAAAGCACGATGACAGGAGTATAAAATTCACAACGAGATTGAAATAAATATTATTGGTGTGTACATATTCCAAATCTGTACATACTTTGGACATCCACTCTAATAGTTTTGTTCCTCTTTTTGTGTTAATATGAGAAATCAAGTATAGAATTTGCAAACACATCACTTTGTTGTCTCGTATATGAAATAAACCTGGTGACCTTGACAAACTGTGCGGGGTTTTTTTCGGCGGAAAAGGGTCTTTATCGGTGAAAGAACACACACGTATATATATATATATATATATATATATATATATATATATATATATATATATATATATATATATATATATATATATATATATATTAGATATTAGGCATACATATATGCCTAATATCTAATCACTGAGATTCAGTTTAGTTTTTTACATTCAGTGTACCATCGTCCGCGCCGAAATTCCAGCAGGAACCCCCGTTTCCACGCCTGTTATCCATTGTACACTACTGCTGATCAATATGAGCGTCCATCGTAGAATATTGCGTTTGTTGTATTAAACGATTATCTGCATCGCCACATTCATAACTTCCATGTAATCCATATTCTTCGTTTAATGAATCGAGACTTGTGGCGGAATAGTAACTTGTGGTCGAGCTGGAAATCTGTGGCTCATACAGTTCATCCGTGTTGGTTTGCTTTTCGCATGTTCTATATGCTCTGCGTTCCGTAACAGCGCAGTCATTGGTTTCTTTACGTGGTGCTTCTTTGTATATTTTACCAGTATTGTAGCCAATTAGGTAGCATGAGCAATGTTTTTCCCCGACCAAATCTTGCGGGTCTTGTCCTGTTAATAAAGACGGAGCATATGCATCCCAGGCCAGCTCAGCTTCCATCATGCCGTGTAAATTTAAAACCTAGAATGAAAAAAAAAAAAAAAAACAAAACCTGATTGGGTATAAAAACTCGCCTGCTTCAATGTTGGTATTTAAAATTGACCAGCCAGCCAACCAGCGAATTAACAAGTTAAAATACAGACAAACATATCTTTTGTTCCAATGCATTAGAATTGGTACATATACGAGTCTATTTCAATGTATTTCATGCATGATTTTCCCTCGCTTGCGGGGGTCTTTATAAAATTTATTATTATTATTATTATCATTATTATTATATTTGTTATTATTATTATTGTTGTTGTTATTATTATTATCATCATCATCATCATCATTATCATTATTATTATTATTATTATTATTATTATTATTATTATTATTATTATTATTATTATTATTATTATTATTATTATTATTATTATTATTATTATTATTATTATTATCAACAAATAACTGAACAAAACACAAGTCAATACTTTGTTCTCCTTGCGGTTTTTGTATAGGGCGATACGAATAACATGACTTCTCCATTTAACGGATCGCACTGGAAATAAATCAACCCACTTGTTTGTGGGCTATCCTAGAAACCTGCAATGTCGTGGGTTTTTTCCTCAAGTACATGTATGTGTAATTATTTTTGTACAACATATGTCACAGAGCTGAATAAAGACAACTCAGTTAGGTCTAAGCTTTTCCTCAACGAGGGCTAGGTTAAGCAAAGGAGACGGTGCCTTCAATCTTAGCCTCGTGCAGTGTGATTAGGAAGGAAGACGTCCCCTCAATTTTATCCTGATATGATGAAATGTGATCATGAGCTTTGGCTTATACAGCATTGGTCAGCACCCGACGGTACTTACTTATGTTGTAAGACTGACTGCACAATTGTAAAATACAAGTGTTGGAGTTGAATTAATTAGGCCCACAAATCGGCCGAAAATATATATGGATCTACGTCAACTTCCCTCCTGAAGTTCTTACACAGATTAATCTCATATAATTGATGGCATATAAAGGAAAGATTTTTTGCTGTGTATGTGATAAATAACTGCAATGAGATTTCCAGCGAGCTTTGTTCAATCTGTGTTCGAAATGATACCTCACCTAGTTTTTTCACGGGGACATGTTGTACGTCTTCGTCTTTGTAATGGCTTTCCCGCACACAGTTACGTACGGCATTGTGTGTTCAGTGACGTCATAATAATAATAGGGCGATGCTATTTTCACCGTACGGTGAGAATAGCGTTTGGTTTATTTTCACCGTGCGGTGAGAATAGCGTTTGGAAGGAGTTTTGTCTATTTTCACCGTACTGTGAGGATAGATTTTTTGTCTATTTTCACCGTACGGTGAGGATAGAGTTTGGACTATTTTCACCATATGGGGATGATGGTACAGTTTGGTATATTTTCACGGTGAGAATAGAAGCGGCTGTATTTTCACCATCTGGAAATTGAAATTTAAAGCCTTTTCGCAAATTTATGCTCATGGCTTGTCGCATATAACTGAGGCAAATTAAGATTGGATAAATGCTTACTTTAGGGAGATAGCTAGCTTTATACTATACATGTAGTCAATAGGAAACGGGACCAATGCAAAGTGCCCACTTACGGGGGGGGGGGGGTTACTGTAAAGCAATTACCTTGGCACCGTGACAGCATTAAATGTTTGGCTTTTTAACATCTCAAATTAATGTATATAAATTTACTCTACCCACCCATCAGTCTTTCATTTTTGTTGCTTCGTGGATTTCTTTTTAATGCGATCCTTAACTAAAGTCATAACAAGATAGATCTATAAGTTACCCTTAAGTTCCGTTATTTCCACCTGTGACAATATTTAAAAAGTTCCTACTTTGTCTTGTTACCTAAATTTTTGCCTTTTCACATAAAAAATACAGTGTTGGCTCTATATTTTATGTTCGGAACGAGCGGGACTCGAACCTGCAACCTTTGGCACCAGTCGCCTATAAAAACTATTAGATAATAAAAGCTGAAATAACACCTCAACAGATCTCATTATAAACCATGCTCAAACTGGGATGTAAGGCCTTTTTGTTATTTCAGCAAATGTGTGTTCCAATTCTCTTTGTGTGCAATGTCATGACACAATGCTTTTCCAAAATATTCTTCCCTGGTTGACTTGTTTTCATCGGCGTGCGTTAGAAATAGAGAAGCCCCTATTCTCACCATATGATGAATATAAACCAAACTCTATCATGACCGTACGGTGAAAATAGACAAAACACTATTCTCACCGTACGGTTAAAATAGACAAAACACTATTCTCACAGTACTATGAAAATAGTCACTCCGATAATAATTTTGTTCTGTGCCAGGGTCCTGTGTGACACAGGTGGCCTAGAAGAAGGAAAGGAAAGGAAAGAAAAAATAAATGAGGCGGAGGACCCCATGTTTATTCTAATCAGCTCGTGCTGCCATGTGTTCCGGGACCAGAGCCGAGGTAAAGGGCCCACCACACACTCTCTCATGGCTGTGGTGGGCCCCTGTTTCAAGAGATTTGTCCCCTACACTCATCGCTTGTAGTCTCCCCCGCCTGTTGGTTGTGCGTGTGCGTGTGCGTGTCGCTAGAAAAAAAAAAAGGGCATACATAAAGATGGAACTAGGTTATTAAAAAAGATTGACAGGAGCATGAGAGATAGCTTGTTATTTGGAGAGTTTTGGATCAGCTGAAATTGAGCTTCAAACTTCAAAGTGGTCAAACTCATAGGCTACAATACATAGCCAGTGCTGTCCAACTGGAGATCTCTGTACTACAACAAAAATTTGATTCCTCGGAGCATTTTGTCAACTTATTCACATGAGAAACAAAATTTATGCGTAAGTTCTGTAGCATTTTTCAAGAACTGTGGGGCAAAATTTTGTTGCAATACTCCAGTTGGAGAGCCTTGATAAGCAATGTGAAAATTTAAAAAGGGCGTGGTCGAGTTGAAGTTAAACTGTCACCTAGCGGCAGTAGAGGGAACACCCAACCGGAAAACAACTTCGCATGTTTCCGGAACACTGCTGGACCGAATCATGTGTGGAAGGATTTCGACATCAACTTCTTCTCTTGGAATCACATGTATATTGATCTCTTTTGTGTTAAATTGCATAGACTATTGTTTACAAGCATACCTACCGAGACCTGCCTGCTGAAACCTTCTAATAATCATGAAATACCTTTAGCTGTCAGGACACGGGCGATAATTGGAGTGTTAACAGGACAAAACCAAGCCAAGGTCCCCAACCTGAGTGACAGCATGGTCATAGGGTTGATTTTTGTGTGAATTTGTTCATTGATGATTGATTTGCTCGATATTCAGCACCTAAATCGGCTAGCTTGATACATGGTCCAGGATCCATGCAGATGGTGTTTTTCACAGATTTTCTTGTTGCTTGAAAAGTTATAGTGTCCAACAGTCTTGTATTGTCTGCAGTGCAGACTTATCGGCACTCTTGGTTGCCTGGTCTGCTAACTCATTGGGTCCACATGACCCGGTACCCAGTAAAGATAGATAGATAGATAATTTTTATTGACAACAGTACACAGATCAGTTCAGACCTACATGTCAGTACAGAATTGTCTTCTATTCAACTACTTGTATAACAATATAAACAGTACAATTCTACCATTGTGCAGGCAGGCACCATTGAATTGTTGACTAGTTTGCTAAAAAACAGGATACAATATATACAATGGAATGCAGATCATTTCAAAATGGACGGTTTAGAAAATGGTAATAAAGATCTACATGGAGTAATTCAATAACAGTAACACACATTGCACTTTGCTTTTTTCAATTGGAGAGTTTCAATGTTACAATGCTACATGTGTTCATGCTCATAATCAGAAGATACAGATAAATGGAAAAAGAACGTAAAAACAGTATGTACAGTATAATTAATGTAAAGCATTACTATCATAAGGAGCCTAGGAAATGGACTCAGTCTGGTAAAAATCTACACAGCTACTGTCTACACACTTATTAACACATGGGACTGAGGGCCATAAATATCCCTGATGTAAGTTGTTTCTGCATCCAACTGAGTAGCAAGTACTTGTAGTCAGTTCGTGATGCATATAATTCAATTAAAGACACAGTAGTGGCAGTCATATGTGAAGGCATAATGTTGTTTCAGCACCACACTTGAGAAAACCTACAGTAACAGATCTATGATGTTTCAGCACCACAAATATGTTTCCTTTTTGAATTTTGAAGATATCATATTGTTTATTCTATCTATGAGTGCTTGGTGGGATTGATGAACCTTGCATGAAGCTGAACGGGAAATGACGGTTCTGCAGTCTGAAAAAATGTATACATCTGTGCTCTTGAAAAATAGACAACCTATTTTGGGTGCAGAAATATGTTGTCATTTTAAGGGTAAAAAGTTCACCATGGTAATTGGTACTGTGGCAGGAAACTTGCACAGATAATATTATGGGTTGGGACCCGGAACCATTAGCATGTCAACTGCTGCCATGCCAGAGGGACTGGGGTTTGGGGATGCACTCCCCTCTGTGAAAACCAGAGTGTGGTTCATAAATATATCGGCAATTATTATCCTGACTGCCTCTTCAACCTGACAAAGCTACATGCAGGTTCAAAGCACTGTGCACTAAACTGACTTCTTCATGGGTACCAGTACTTCAGTTCATTTTTCTCCCATTTGTTTACCTTTTGTTTCCTTTATTTGGGCAACTCTTAGAAATCTGACGCTGGTATTTGTGCATGTAACCTTTTTCCCATTAAAAATACTAGAAATTGTCAAGTGTCATTAATGTTGTCTGCGTTATTTCTTTCTCTCTTGTTTTCCATCAAGAATATGAAATATGTCATTATTAGTGAACAACATTCGGTAGTGCATTTTGGGATCATTTCTGCCAAAGTGCACCAAGAAAAACAGTTGACTCGCACCCCAGAGGATTAAATTTTATTTTGGCTTTATGGTGGGCTGTGCAAACTTATGGTTAAAAAAATTATGGGGGCAAATATGACTGAGCAAGACCTAATGGAGCAACGTTTCAATCTATCAAGTGTGACCGGTTTCGATGGTAGCGCATCTCATCAGAGACTGAAGTTAACAGCCCCTGGCATGTGCTTATATACCAGGGAAAACATTCACGTTAGCAATGTAAACGTGAGCGTTTTCTAACATGGAAGAGCTTTGGCATGAAAGGGAGAGTGCAATTGGCTATTGTGGCCTCTTACACGTGAAGCTAGCCTGTTGAGAAAATAAACAGACCTGAGCAGCAGTATGCCAGGTTTTAGAATAAACGGGAAGACATAATACATTTGCTTTTGGTCTACTTCCTTACCTACTCCAGTCATCACTAGCCTACATTGTTTTATCCTCCGTCCACCCATTGACCTGGGATGTGTCATCATGATAGGTCTTATTGTAATTATCAGCAAAAAAAAAATTCTGATTATGTACATGAAATTTAAGTACACTGTAAAAACATCAAAGCAGACAACAATTATACCGGGGCCATTTGGACAGGAAAGGGCTAAAGGAAATGATTGAGAAGCAAGATCCTCTCCTTTGTCATGTAATAGTTATTTTTTGTTCATTTTGTTACAGATGTGTCACAGCTGGTTGCCAGTGGGATGTCCAAGCAGATGTACATGATAGACGTTTCTGTGAGCTCATAGAAAATGAAATTCCCGAGACTGGAGGGGAGCATTAGCTGGAGTGTTCAGAGATACCTGAGAACTTCTCTGCACCAGTACAGACAACTGTTGTTACCACAGGTGTGTCTCGTGAAATTAATGAATGATTTTCTTTTTTTTTTTTTGGTTTGAAATGAGCAAAGAAGAGGTCCTACATATACAAGGCATAGCCCTTTTCTCTACTCGTAAATAAAGATATGTTTATATCTTACCATGAGCAAGGAAAATAAAATCCCAAAGCACATAAAATATCATGTTGAGCAACAAAATTTAAGCTGTCATGTGTGCATCCTGGAACTTTCAAATGGATTAATATAATATATCTGTCAGTGTTTCCGTTAGGATTTTTTTTCAGGGGGTCACAAAAAGGGAAATTCAGGGGAGAAGACTAGATTTTCACTAATTTTACATGTAAATAAACAAGACTTGTGACCCTTTAGAATTTTCTCGGAGGGTATCTAAGGTTGTGAAAGGGTAATATACCCCCATTTGAGGGCTAACAGAAACACTGTCTGTGTTCTCAACAGGCCCAATTTTGTAGCAAGGTAGCCCAGCCCGTTACCCTGTCTTCCTCTGGGTCCATCCATATACATCACTGTTAAAAACAAGTCTAAGCCTGCATAGATTAATGCAGTGCAGTCCATAAATATGGTATGGTGAAAAAAAAAATGGGTAACCCTTTTTGTTTTGTGTAACTTTACATGGTAAGCCATTTGGGGTTGCTCTATCCTAATGTCCTCAAAAGTTGACTGAAGGGTAAATAGGTTGTGCTGCTGGTAGACTGCAAAACCTGTACACAACCAAAAGTATGGGTTATGTAATTTGTTCAACCTTTAGGTCACAATTTTACTTTTTTTTTTCTTTTTTGCATAAATATAATCCTTGAAAGATCCTAAGATGTTTTCAAAGTTTATGTTTGTGGCGGTTTAATCATCATTAAGCTGTTCCGTTAAAAGATATAATAAGTTATATCACAGAAATGATGAAAGCAATTAAAACAGAACCACATATCCAAATATCTTTCTCTGGACACCAATACATACATGTTTTTATGAAATTTTCATGTGAAACAATCTTGATTTTGTCATTTATCCCCTTATTTGTACCATATTACATTGAAAATCGATGGGCTATGCCCTATGTGACATTGTTTACCATATCCCATGGGTGGGACTACTTTCTTCCATATAGCACCCTCTCTGTCTACATCGTTGGTCCCACCTGGTTTAGCAGGTAGCCAGCGCCCCGTTCCTTTGGGCAATTCACCCGCTATTGCTGTCAGTGATGGGGCCATTCTGAATGCCTTCAGTTAGTTGATCGCAAGGGTGCAAAACTTTGGAATGTTTGCTGGTACATGTACAACATTCCAAGGCAATGTGACCTTCCAATTCTCTTCTCCGCCAAATTCATTCCATGTAGAAATATGAAAAAAATGATTTTGTTAAGATTTTTGGCTGGAGCGACGGCTGTTCCCAAAAGCCGCCATTATGGTTTATGGTTGGCTGCTTTTCTTTGTTGTTTACATTTCATATTCATATGCGCAACATGACTGTGGCAAAGTCTGAGGTAAAGTAATGAAATATAATGTTACAAGTGATGTAAATTGTCTTTTTTCTTTCTTAATGGACTGTAGGGGATAAATGCAAAATAACCCTTGCCATTAATCTGTCTAAACCAAATCCCCGTCACTGTTTGCCTGCCTGCGTACCTGATCAACCATGCTCTTTGGGCTTGGGTGATCAGGCATGCAGGCAGGCGAACAACTCAGGGAATTTGGTTTGACAGATAAACAACATGGGTAATTTTGTCTATGGATCTTTTGTATAATTTAGAAATAGAATGCACATGGAGATGTTGTAATGGACTCGGGTAACACATGTATATATGCATATACATGTTGTTCAGAAGTATGATTTGTTAGGGATAGTCCAACATTATAATCATTTTTGAATTAGTACTTAGGGTACTAAATTTCATGACCCCCCTCCCTCCCCCCAAATTAGTACTTTAAAAATGATGATTTTCCCCCCAAATCATAGCAAAATTGCACAAAACAGGCCCAAAATTGACCATCATTTTCCATATTCTGTGAAAGTGTACAGACCCATTTAACCCCCTCCCCCCTTGCGTACTGTAAGTACTAATTCAAAAATGATGAAAATGTTGAACCATCCCTTAGCTTTATATGATATCCTAGGAGTTTTTTGATAGCATTGAGAAAAAAATTTTATTTGAATGAATTTAGTTGTATGGAGATGTGTACTTTATGAGCAAGTTGCACTAGTTGAACTTCAATTTTTAAAATTTATTTTCACTTCAAAGCTGGCAAATGGGGTCAACAAGACCATTACAACCACTGCTTCTAATCTGACATCACCAGGCAGAGATGTCGGCTACCCCAGCGCCAGTTCCAAAGATATTCGTCACACATTCATCAACTACTTCAGAGACCAGGAACATGAGTATGTGCATTCATCATCAGTCATACCAAAGAAAGATGAGGGGACCTACTTTGTCAATGCTGGCATGAATCAGGTGATGCATTAATAACTTGTTTACCCATTTCCGGGTTCTAAAATCCAAAGCCAAATATCTCTGCAATGGTCAGGATTAACATAGGAAATATACATGTATGTATGTGCTTAACTGCAAGTGACTCCAGAATGCACTGAGGCCAACAGGTAAGGCTACACAGTGACAACTGTTGTATTATAAACAAACAGATAGTATCATTTTTTATGCTTTATAACTGACTTGGGGCTTTCAAATTTTGTCCAAGTGTAGACAACATATAAACATCTGTAAGTTTTATCAAAAGTGAAAAAAAATGCCTTGGGGAAAAAAAGCCAAATCGGGGTGGATATTACCTTGAGCCTATGAAAAGTTTTAATCAGATTTAAATAGTACTCATGTGATCATTCCATGATGTATGATTTGCATTGCTAGAAACAATGAAATTATGATACAGTCAATTAGTAATTTAGCTTTGATTCCAAACGATTAACTATGTGAAACAACATCCAAACCTTTCCTCAAAGACAACTAACAGAGATGACCAAATCATGGTCTGTCTCCTAAGAAATGGTCTCCCATTGGAGTGATAAATAACATGAAAAGTGCTAAGTAAAGACCTTGAATAGATGATCTTTAAAGGTAGGTGATTTCTGATGTGACTAGTGTCTCAAGATGAGGGCACTGTACATGTGTTTCTAATAACTTGAAACTTGTTCAGAAGTTGCTGTCTGTACGTATGTCCATCCATGAGCCCTTTGGTTTCCACATATTATCCCCGCAACTATTTTACCTCAGGCTTTCACAGTGTGTATGGTCCCGTATGAGATGTCGGTTGAGGCTATATGTGGGTGACCTTGCTGAGGATGACTTAACTTACTTCTTTTGCAGCTGTTCGGTTTGGTCCCATTAAACCAAGTATTTGATGGCAGTGAATGTGGTGACAGTGGCAGATGACAGTGATGAGCAGCGCACAGTGGCGAAAGACTCTGCCGCTTTCTGCTGCTTTCTGCCACTGTTTACCACTGTCTGCCACCCAAATACAGCATACACTGGCCAAAAAATTGACTGGTGTATTGTAGGTTACTAGTGTATTGTAGGTTACTAGTGTATTGTAGGCTACTAGTGCATTGTAGGCTACTAGTGTATTGTAGATGAGACCTGTCAGGATTTAAATACCCAATGCCAAGGGAAGCTGTTGGTTCTGTCTGAACCCCTTCCCTCTTGAATCAAGACTGAGTCATCAGTCAACAGCTTTCCATGACTTTTTTTCATGGGTTGGGCACTAATGCCAAGGAAAGCTGTTGACCTGAGTCAGGTTATCTTGAGTGGTTTCATCTTCATTCTCAGTCATGCTGTTTTTCATTACAGTTGAAGCAGGAGGAATTCATGAGTCACTGCGGACCTGTTCTTGCTACCTATGTTGCTAGGCAACAGACTATGCTTCCACCATGATGAGGGCACTTTTATCAATTTTGTCACTGAAAGATCTGAATATCTTAAGCAGTTGTTTATGTTTTCAACCACATGAATGACTTTTCTTATGCTTTTGTTTTCTCAGATTGCTAGTATTTTTTAGTACAAAGCACATTTTGCCCTACTAAATTAGTAAATATATGAATCTGCCCTCCTTCCTGTCAAGTTCCTTGTTGCAGGATAGAGGGCAGCACATGACCACAGTTACTCATGAATACCTCCTATTACATGAAAACACTGAAGCAGACAACATTTGACCCTGTTGACCACCAGCCTGTTTAAGGGGGAAAGGATTAAAAATCCTTCAGACCAGTGTGGTCTGATATGTGCATATATATTGTTTTACTACTTTAATACCCAGGGGTGATGGATAGATATTAACCAACGTAGATGGTTATTATCATACATTCCCCCGAAGTCGCTGACTGTGTACCTATATGCTGGAGCGAAGCTTATGTGTGACCAATGTGTCCAATGTGCCATGGAGACGTGTAACTTGTATCTGTAAAAAACAACTTTAAATGATTTCAGTTCAAGCCAATATTTTTGGGCACCATAGACCCTCAAGCAGAGATGGCCAGGTATCGCCGCGTGGTCAACAGTCAGAAATGTATACGAGTTGGGGGGAAACACAATGACCTGGATGACGTTGGCAAAGACACCTACCATCATACATTCTTTGAGATGCTTGGAAATTGGTCTTTCGCAGACTACTTTAAGGTAAGCACAGATATTGTTTTTGTTCCTTAGTCTTTTTCCACTCTAATCACTGCACCATGTCTAGATGTCAAATTTTGTCTGTTTAAAAGTTCTAAACTAAGTTTCTCATTCATGCAGAAAATGTTAAAATGAAAATTGCGGATCAAACCAACAAGAACATTATGTCCCAGGTCGACAGCTTTGCTTGGCATGGGTTGGGCCCAATGCACCCAGCCTGTGCCAAGGGAAACTGTTGACTCAGTCTTATTCTAACCAAGAAAGGGATTTAAGATCAGCTGGTAAGATATTGTTCATCTACACATTTTGCAAATTTGCCTGGCAATGATCATAGAATGATCAGCAGGTGTTGCCAGCTTGCCAAACTAAAAATCTGAGAGATAAATATGCTAAATTTGAAATATAGAAGAAAATATGGTTGAAATTCAGAGAAGTTCATGTAGCTAAAATTGTCATAAATCTACAAATTGTCAAAATTTTCAGCTTAAAATTCATGGAGCCTCCTGCGTAATCAGGGCAGGTCAGCAACACTGGATAGAATCACACCAGAGAGATCAAGATCTCCATATTTTTGTACTTGTTAAAATCTGCCATTTCATATGCATTTGTATCTTTTTACAGCAAAATTAAGGTTCACTGTCTATGGGCATTGTTTTTCCTGTAATAACCTCAAAGTTTATTTAATCAAGTGATAGAATATGGTCTTAGCATAGAGGGAACTGCAGAATTGTCACAGTTCCTTGTTTGCAGAGGCTCTAAGATTATTAAATACCAATATTTCAGCACAGATGGAATTGTTCAGTTTTGGTTTTTAGAGTGTCAGAAAACATTCATACGTCAAATTCCACTTGTATGTGAGATTTGCATTTTTATCATCTCGACTTTTTAAACTAAAAAACAAAACAAAACAAAAAAAACTAGAGAGTAAAATTAGATTTAGTGGCATTCTAAAGTTTATTGGCATACTGTTGTTCTCATGAAGGTTGTTTAGTTTTAAAAATTATTACAATTTGATCTTTGGTTGCAGAAAGAAGCTTGTAGCATGGCCTGGGATTTGCTGACAGAAGTATACAGACTCCCCCAGGAGCGCCTGTATGTGACCTACTTTGCAGGTGACAAGAAGCTGGGTTTAAAGGCAGACACAGAAAGCAGAGACATATGGCTGTACCTTGGGTAGGTTTGCACTGAATTTGTCACTGTAGAGACTTAGCTTTCTGAAGGGTACAGTGAAACCTCATTATAAGGGCACTCAGATATCCAACATATCCATTATTATGACACAAGTTTTGAATGGCAAAAGTTCATTTTCTTTGTTGTTCAATTCATTTATCTGACATATTCAGTTATCTGACACATTTCTAAGGGAACAAATGGTGTCATTATAAGGAGTTTTCATTCTATATGCAGTTCTGCACAAAGAGGACAGATCTTGGACGGAAAGCTAAACACCCTTCTGGGAAAACTGGTCAATTAAGACCAGTAATTTCTAATGTTATCTGCCTTTTTTTTTGTTTTCTTAAAACTTGCATTTTCATGAAAAGCTTTGCATGGATGCATTAGAGAAAGCCCTGGAAGCCAATATGCCATGGTCAACAGTTTCACCTACCATGCTTTGGGTACTTGGCATCTAAGGCATGTAGTTTAACTATTGACTAGTCTTCAATATGATTGGATAATGGCAAAAGTGTCAAAACGAGTACAGTGAAACCGGACCTAAAAAACCACCCCTATGAATGACCAAATTATGGTCTCTGAAGAGAAGTGATCTTTCATTGGAGATTTTACAGTGAAACCTCCCTCACCGAACACCTCCTTATACTGAACACTTTTTCTTGGTTCCAATTGTATATTTTCATTACAAGCAAACCTCCCATTAATAAACACCTGTCCATACAGAACACTATTGTCTGGTCCCAAGTGCGTTCAGTATAGGGAGGTTTCACTGTATTAACCCTTTTCCCCTTGATTAAGACTGGTTCAACAACTTGCCTTTGTGCTGGTTGGGCACTAAAAACCTGCAGCGAGGAAAGCTGTTGACCTGGAGCATGTTATTTTGATAGGCTTCATCTACATTCACATTCAAGGTTTTCCATGGATGATAAAAATATATTGAAAATAGTGAAAGGAGACTACATTTTGCTTCAGCCACTTCTGGCCAGTTTAAGGGGTAAAAAGTAAAGGGTAAAGGTGAAGAGCACTGATTGAACTAGGTCTATCCTGAAGAGGTGGTTGCTAAGCAGGTGGTGGTTGCTCTATTGGAGTGGTCTTTGAAGACAGGGACCACTGCACAGGCACTGAGAAACTGACTTGTATATTTTATTGTTCCAACACAGGAGCCCCCCCCCCTTTAAAAGCTTAACATTCCCCCTTACATTAAAAGTGAATTAAATTAATTTAAAAAAAAACAAAAAAAACAATAACAACAAAACACTAAATTTTAGACTGAGTCAACAACTTTCCCTGGTATGAGCTGGGCACTAAACCAGTGTGAACACCCAACCCCCACTAAGGAAAGATGATGGCCAGGGTGATATATTCATCATGGTATTACATGTATGTTACAATTTTCTAGAAAAAGGTTTTGCATTCCAGCTGAAAACAAATAAAAAATGTTGAAGCAAACATTTGACCACCAGCGACTTTTAGCCATATTAACCTTTAAAGTGCTGATTAAGATTGAATCAACAGTTTTCCTTGGGACACTTTGCATGCAACGCGCACAAAGTGTCCCGAGGAAAGCTGTTAACTAAGACTATATTTTGCTTTGGACTAGGCTCGCTGGTACTTGAATTAAAGGTATCTTCATGAGGAATTTGAATCTTTAAAGCATTATATGTTTAACGGTAATGAGAAAACTACTGTAGCCATGATTAGCACTTGAAGGGTTAAGGGGATAAAGTTAAGGCCTCGCTAAGCCTGCTCAATGCAGCAGAAAATGGTCTTTTTGGAGGGTGTGGTGTGTTTGAATGGCAGATAATGTGAAGATGTCTACCAACTGCATGAAGAGATGGTATTTGTTGAAGTGTGTTTGTGTGGGTGGGGCTGGAGTGGGGGGAGGATACTGTATATAATGCATGCACATTTGATCTCTGTGATATAAATGACTTTGTTGTGCGTGTAATTTGCCATCAGTTTAACAGCCTTATTTATTTTGTAATGGCATAACAACCTTGTAGGGTTCCGCCAGACAAAGTGCTACCATTTGGAATGAGTGACAACTTTTGGGACATGGGAGACACAGGACCTTGTGGTCCCTGCACAGAGATCCACTATGACCATATAGGAGAACGCAATGCGGCTGAGTTGGTCAATTGTGGTAGTCCTGATGTCATAGAGCTCTGGAACCTGGTCTTCATGCAATACGAAAGGTAGGTTTTGGTACTTTATATGCCGTACTCATTTGGCAAGATTTGGTAGGAGTTTTAATTTTATTTTTGAGTGAGATCGATGTTTTAACTATATAACGAGGTTTCACCATACTTGAACAAAAGCTCAAATTAACTTGGAGTGTGCAGTTTTCTTTATAGTCTATCTACTGTATATACATGTAGGCAAAATCTATAAAGGGAGCTCAGGCATGTACATGTATTTAATTCATCATATGGATGACTTTAACTAATTCACAGGGTCATGGAGGGAATGCTTTGTAGGAAATGAATTCTTGGTTATACAGTGAAACTTCATTATAATACAGTGAAACTTCATTATAATGACACAAGTTTTGAATGGCAAAAGTTCATTTTCTTTGTTTGATTTATTTATCTGACATATTCAGTTATCTGACACATGTCGAAGGGAACAGATGGTTTCATTATGACCAGTTTTCACTGTACCAATATGTCAGTAGAACATAAAGCCCATCGACCTCTTATTACAAATCATTGAAATTTGAATCTTCTCAGTCTAGGTAGATGTACAAGAAAATCCCGAACCAGCATTCAGTAACGGTAAATTAACAACTTAGGCTACAGTAACCTCAGTCTTCATTCACTTTATGTAGACATCAAGATGGGTCGCTGCGCTCACTGCCAAAGCACCACGTGGACACTGGGCTGGGCCTAGAGAGGCTGACTGCAGTTTTACAAGGAAAAAAATCTAACTATGACACAGACCTCTTCCAGCCTCTTTTTGAAACTCTGAACCAGGTCAGTTTTAAGAACTAGGCAAGGTATTGTGATTATTTAATTGGGCTGCAAGCAATGACTATGCTAAAATGCAAACAAACATCTGACCCCAATGAAGCATCTTTTGCTGTTTATTACTCTGAAATATCAGTAAAAATAATCAATAAAAAACAAGTCAACAACATTAAAATACTACACGTTTTGCAAAATTAAAATAGTTTAGTGTAACTTGATCAATCTGATATAGAAAGATGAAGCAAGGCAAGAAAAGCTGGCATGCTTGCTGTTGTGCTTTTGTATGACAGTGTGCATGCTACTTTAATTGATTTAATCTTGTAGTGCATGATGACATCTCCATCAATTTTGCTTCAGGTCCACGTGTACATGTACATTTTGATAGAAACAAAGAAAATATGGCTGATTTATGCTGATGGGTATTGTGCAATTTAAATACAGATTCTTGAAAAAAAATTGCGATATACACATGCCAGCTGCATCAGTTTAAAAGCCATACTTGACTATTTCTTTTTTTTTTTTTTTTTTGAAAAAGTAAAAAAAAAACACCTATGTTCTTTTATGTGTAATATTGGCCCCTTTTTATGTAATCAGCTTTATTTTGTTCCTTTTCGTGACAAATGTGGGTAAAAATACCAAAAGCACCCACCCTCACTAAATTTGTTCAAAATTTGCCTGAGAAATTCATTCTTTAATTTCACATCAGTGTTTTATAACTATTGGACATTGTCCACCTGTTTGGACATCACCTCAACAGGACCCCTTTAAAATGCCATCATTTCAGGATACTCTTCACAGTGGTATTTTGCATTATTAGCTCTGCTGACCTAAGGTCACAGAGCTCATATGGTCACTCATGTCAGTCCATCCATCTGTCTGTCTGTAAACGTTTGCTTGTGAATATGATACAGTCCACAGTTTTCAAGTTAGTCCGATATAACACTCAGAGCATATTGGATGTATGAAAATCTAGGTTGAGTTTGATATTCTTTATGGATCTTCATGAAATGAAGTGGGATTATGGAAAAGGTCAAAATGTCAGTTGCATTTAATACTTGTAATTGCACCTATAATTTTACAGAAATGATGAGCCAAAATGTATTGAAAGTATAAAATTCCATTTCTCAAAAAATATTTGAGTTCGACATGCTAAATTTATAGGATGTACAGATCATGTCCAATGATAACACGTTACAGTGGTCCCTGTCTTGAGAGGTCCCTCCAATGAGAGTCCACCTGGCTTGAAAGGCCATTTTTGGCAAGTCCCTGCCACTATCTTTTCCATGTTTTGTTCCTCTACTGAGAGGCCACCTGTCTTGAGAGGCCACTTTTGGGCCTGCCTTTGGGGTGGCCTCTGAAGACAGGGACTACTGTATGTAATATCAGTGAACTTGACACATTTTTGCTACGTCACCAGGCCTCTAAAGTTGAAAGAGGTGATTTTGTAATGGCAGGGTGTGTATGTATATGGACATCAATGACAAAGAGATGAGCTTCTAAATCAGAATTGCACTTGAGTACATTGTACACAAAACTACACGTGGTGAGCTACTTTTTGGATCACCGTGACCCAATGATTATGGAGTTTGGTGCTTGTCCAAGTTTATTGTTTTTCTTCATGAACTGGAAAAGTTATAACCGAATTTGAACAAAACATACCATGTATGGAAAGCATGGTGCACATTTTGAACATAACAATTTTTTATCTGAGTCGAAGGTGAAGGTCATTTGGCCACTAGGAACATAGGGGTCATAATTTAGAAATCTTGTGAACGCTCTGCACCTCACAGGTTTTGAGTGAGGCCTATATAACTTTTAGAACCTAAAAAGTGTATGAAAATCAATACAGTAAAACCTGTTTTGAGAGACCCCTCCCTTGGAAGACCACCTGCCTTTTGTGACTACTTTTCCTGTGCAACAGCACCCTCTAATGGTAATTTACCTCCATTGGGAGACCACCTGCTGAACCTGACCAGTGACCACATGAAAAGGACTCTAAAAGACCACTTTCAAAACAACAACAACAACAACAAAAAAAACTCTACTGATTTTGCACAAGGTCAGTATAACTTTTGAATCCATGAAAATCAATTCACAAATACCAGTATTATTATATGTACCAATTCTCTTTGGAGGCAGTTGTTGCAAGAGTCTTAGAAAGGCAGATTTGTAAACTTTTCCTGAAAAAGTCTTTGATGATGCACGTAAATGCAGCTTTCTTCCAAGGCAGAGGAAAGTTGTTGGCCAGGTGGTGCAAGGGCCAAACCTCCATTTTGAGACCACGTCCTTTATGTGACCACTTTTTGGGATGCACAAGGAACGGTCTCTCAAAACAGGTTTCACTGTATGTGTGTTGATTTTGATATTGTTGGTGCCACCAACAGTATTATGTAATACATGGGTCTCAAAATGTGAAAGTCTTGTGACCAGTCTAGCATGCTTAATTTTAGATGATCTTTGTTAAGTTTAGTGGGATTCGAGTTGTGCAGGAGGTCAAAATCTCATTTGCATATAATACCAGTGGTGCCACCTATAATTTAACAAAAAATATAAAATTCTATATCTTTGAAAAATAATTGAGTCAGCCATGCCAAATTTATAAGATAATTATATAGATCATGTCCAATGCTAATATGTTATATAATACTAGTGACCTTGACTTATTTTGCATAGGTTATCAGGCCAGTGAATTTGAAAGAGGTGATTTTGTAATGACAGGGTCTAGCTTGGACATCAATGGCAAAGAAAATTTATAAGCCTCCAGCTCAGAATCGCACTTGAGTACATTGTACATAAATCTCTGTTTGGTGACCTATTTTTTGTGTCACCATGACCCAATTATGCAGTTTGGTGATTTTTTAGAGTTTATTGTTTGTCTTCAGTAACACGAAAAGTTATAACCCGATTTGAACAAACAGACCTGATAAATTGTATAGAAAGCTGGATGCAGGGCCCACATTTTGGATTGAATAATTTTTTAATCTGAGTTGAAGATGTAGTTCATATGGGCCATTGGAATTTAGGGCTCAAAGTGTGAAAATCTTGTAATCAATTTTTTATTGTATAAAGATGCACTAGCGACAAAATCATATGTACATACATGTACAAATGGCCCTGACCAATGAGATTTGGAGCTGAAATAACAGAAAAAGAGAAAAAAGAAAAAAAAAACAGCATCAACAAAATTCTTTTATGTTATAGAGGCAATTGAATGCATTTATTCTTTTTGATTGTAGTGGAGCAAATGTGGTCCGTACAAAGGCAGGTTTGGGTCCACAGATGTGGGTGGCATTGACACAGCATACCGAGTGGTGGCAGATCACATGAGAATGATTACTGTTGCTGTGGCTGATGGCCTGATACCAGGAAGACGAGATCTAGAGTAAGACTATACATGTGTCCTATTGATATGACCCAGTACAGGCTGCAGCTACTTGCAACTATTATGTCAGCAGGAGTTGCACTCCTGGAGAGGGGGAACCAATATCAACCCTTTAATAGATGGTCACAGCAGCCTTATAAACAATAGGAGACATTCATATTTAACTGTGGTCCTGCTCACTTCCTGTGTTGCCGGGGCAACAGACTGATGCTTCCACCATGATCAGGGCAGATTTGTATTATATACTACATAAACATCCATAAATAACACATTTTCAACCGAAAGAGAACCCATTTCTAATCAATTTAGGCATCCTTTATGTTTCAAATATATGTTAATACATTTTCTTAAGATTATTGTGTGTTTATGTTGTTCATTTTGTTGAGAAAGTACTTTTGACCATGCTAAATACATGGATCTGCCCTAATGCATGTGGCTCCCTCTTTTGCACAATAGGTGTTAGAGTAGGACCACATTTAGATATGAATACATCCTATTCCTAAACACTTTAATTTCTGTTCACAACAACAGTCACAATATTATTAATTATTATAAACAATTCCCAAACACTTTGATTGTTGTTCAAACAGTCATGCTTATGTTAATTGTTATAAACAATTCCTAAATGCTTTGATTGTTGTTCACAACAACATACACACATATATAATTATTAAAAGCAATTCCACCTTCAAATTCCTCAGTCGAGAGCCTCTCTTTGGAGTCCCAGCTTGCCTAGCTTGAATTAGGGATATTGCAAAGAAAATACATGGTGGAGGTGTACTACAGTCAAAGTGTGCTGAAGAAAGTTGTTGACTCAGATCAGAAAGTTAGATAGCACTTCAAGGGTTAAAGAGGAAAATAATACACAGTGATACATGTATATAGACATTGAAATAGTCACAAGGAGATTTCTCAGTCCACAACTTCAGTGTTAATGTAAAAATCTGTGTAAGAATTGTAGATGAGTCCTATTATAATGTCTTGTCCCAGGAAAGCTTTGGACTTCCTCCTTTTCAAGGGAAAGGGTTAAGGCTGATATTTTAGACACTTAAGGGTTGCTGTGTTGGGGCTACTGTTGACATTTCTGAAGTAGAGTCCTTAATTATATGATATACAATTTAAATATCATGAGGACAAGCTTTGTCATGAGGACAGGCTTTGACATGAGGATAGGCATTGCCATGAGGACTGCCTTTGCCGTGGGCCTTTAATTCAAAATTTAAAGTGAGTAACTGTTTTGAATGTCTAAGGATAACTGTTTGTGCATTAATTTCCAGACACAAACTACGTCAAATACTTCACCGATGTACCAAATATTGCAATCAAGTTCTTCAGGCGCCACCAGGGACAATCAGCAAACTGGTCCCTGTTGTAGTGGACAGTCTGGTAAGTAAAGCATTTCCCCTCTGGTACACTCAAGTAGTTTGTGGAGGTAAACATCCCTTTCAACCAACAATTAAAGGTAGGGACATTTTTGCAACGATTGGTATGCCTATTCAATCAATCAATCAATCAATCAATCAATCAATCAATCAATCAATCAGTCAATTAATCAATCAATTATGGTATCATATACAAACTAGTTTACCTGTACAGGTGTTAAAAAAATAGTGTTTAGACGCCAGCTTCCATGAATAGAGGGGATACATATACAGTACATGCACATTTCCAATCAAAATCTCTGATTCTATTGCAAGGCAACCACGACAACCGGCTGCCATGGTACAGGTATCTGATGGAAGTGATTGTTACTGATGTGTGGGGATAAAGAATACTTGTTTCAAGCATACTGGGGGGGGGGGGGGAGGGGGGGGGGTCTAGGTAGCTCCCACAACCCTGGCCAAAATACAATTTGCCATGGACATTTTAGATTTTGCTGCTGAATGTCTTACTTTGGACTGTCCCTATGAAGCCCTGAGTGTACATGTGCCTGAGACCAAGCTCATGTCCACAATAGGATAAAGCTAGATAAAAAGCCTCTGTCACATATTGGGTTTCTCTTGTAGGATGTGTGTAGATTGT